>VIGI01000026.1:0-165609 GCA_009299455.1 Monilinia laxa
AATATTTCATTTTCCATTAATTTTTAGAGTTCCTTTTTCCAAAATTTCTAATATATTATAAAAATGTTTAAAATTGTTATGAATATTATAGATTTATTTTTATTTTTATTTAAATAATAATAAAATCGAATAAAATTTATTATAATATATATAATTAATATTGAAAAAAGTAAATATTTACTATAGTTGAGTTTATTATATTTTAATATAAAACATTTGTATTAATCCTAATTATAAAACAATATAATAGATATAATAATACAATTTTTAAAATCTCTATACTTTTATTAATTCCTATTCATTCCTATAAACTCCTATTAACTTTTATAAAACTCCTTTAAACTCCTATTAACTTTATAAACTTTTATAAACTCCTTTAATTTTTATTAATTTTATAATTCCTTAAAAATGATTTTACTATAATAAATCAAAATTCCATTAATCCGTTTATCAAATTTATAATACGAGTTTTATTTTTAATACCAATTAAAATAAAAGATTCATTTTATTATCCATTTCTATTATTACCTTCTTTTTATATTAATATTAATAAATTTGATAAAAAATTATAGATTAAAATAATGAAAATTCATTTCGTTATTTTAAAGCTTCTAAAACCTATTTTTTGGAATGTAATTTACTAATTTTAATAATAGCCTTTTTAAATTACTATTAATCTTTTGGTTACATTTAATATTAATGGATTAAATTTATTTATATACAGATAAATATTAAATATTAATAAAATAAGTATAATACTATTCGATTTAACCAAATTGTTTATTATTTTCATTAATATTTATAATATTATTTTTTTAATATTTTTACGCTCTTTATTTTATTTTTTTATAAATATATATCTTTTCAAATAAAATAATGATTTTTTTTAATTAATTCTATAGATTAATATGCTTTAATAAATATTGATTTTGTAATGTATTTATTGCATTTATATTATTAATGAATTCCTTTATTATAAAATTCTTTTTTATATTATGAATGAATATAATCTGATAAATTAATATGAATATTAATTTAATATATATACAATTTGTTTTATATATATTTTATTAATATATTATCCAATTATTATATTGTTTAAAATTGAATATTTTTATTAATAATGTAAAAAACGAGTTTTTCATTAATATATATAATATTAATAATAATGAAATAATTTGAATTTAGTATTTTTTTTAAAAATTAAATTTGAATTTGTTGGGTAATTTATTATACTTTTAATAATATTTATAAAACTTTATAAGATTATTAAAATCTTTTTTGTAATATCATTATATTCTATATATTAAAAATTTAATAAAATTTGTATATTAATAAATATTCGAATTTATAATGTAAACGTTAAATTTTGATATTAATTGAATAATAATTATTATTCTAAATAAACTTTCTATAGGAATTGCTTTATATTAAAGTTCTATATTAAGATTGGATGTTTAAATCTTTAAATAACAAAATACTTTTTTTGTAAATGAAATTAACAAATCTTTTAAATATTATTGTAACACATTTTTAATTAATTTATATTATAAAATAATAATAGAAACGGTGTATTTGCTATTATAATATAAAATTCCATTTTTCCAAATAATAGATTAATATTAATAGATTTAATTGATTTTATCTTTTCTATTTCAAATGCCAATTTTTACGATACTATTTTTTTTTAATTTTTTTTAATTTTTTTAATATATATTTTTTAGATATTTAATATTAATTATATTCTATTATTAACCATTTCGATACTTTTATATTAATAATAATGTTTTAAAACTTTTTATTATTATATTTATTAAAGAATAATTCTATTAATATTGATATTATAAATTTATTAATTTTTAATCTTAGAATTTTATATATGAATGATCGATTAAACAAATTCATTATAATTTTATTATTATTAATTAATTCATTTTCTAATAAATTATTATATTTGAAATATATTTTTAATTTATTATTTATATTATTACTATAATCTTTTTTATATTTGATAAGAAATTGTATAAACTTTCTTTCAAATCTTTTATTCTCTATTTTTATCTTTTTTTTGAATTTTTGTTTTAATTTTTTTTATTCTTTTTTATTATATTTTATTAATCAATATTCTTTTTGTTTGTATATATAATATTATTTATTAATGTATTTTAAAGCATTTTGAAAAGGTTGAAATTGTTAATAAGGCTGAAATTGAATGTTTATTAAATGTTAATATCTTTAATTTATGAAATTAATTGAATTAATGATTAAATAAATATATTTGTAGATTATAATTAATATTTAAATATTTTTATTAAGTTTGTAATTTTTAAAGAAAGTTTTAAAAAATGTATTAGAATATATTTTTGCATTTTTATATAAATTTATAATTTTTTAATAAAAAATGCTTTAAATTCGAAAATCTTTTATTAAACTTTTATATAATTTACAAAGTTTCATAATTATAAATTAAAAATACTTTAAAATAAATTAATCTAAATTCTTTTAATTATATTCGAAAATATTATTATCTTCCATTTTTGTATAACATTTTAATAATATTTATTTCTTTTAAATATAATTTCGAAATATTAATTATATATTATTTATAGTTTATAAAAACCAATTTAAATTTGTATAATAAAATTCTAATGTAATTTTTATTATTATAATTAGAACAGCTTTTAAATAAAACTGGGGTTGAATATCGATTTGTAAATAATGAATTAACCAAATATTTTATATTTATATTCAAAACTGTTATTTTTACTAAAATACTTTTTTATTATTTATATATAATTGTATTCCATTTAACAAATCTTTATTAATATTATTATTTTTCTTTTTGGATTAATAACTGTTAAACTCAAATTCTTATAGATTGTTTTCTCAATAATACTTTTGATACTTTACTTTTTAATCCTTACTCCTAAATAATACAGTTTTCCTCAGATTGGATAATTAAGCACATTAGGTTTATACACGACCGTTATAAGATATACTACGTAATATAAATATCCAATTAAAATTAAAGAGCCTTTAAGAATCCTTTTTTATACTTTACTGCCGCCAGTAATAATAACATTGCAAACCCCCTAAAAACAATAAATATAAATATAAATATATATATATATAAATAATCGCTTTTATCCCTTTTGCTTTTTTAATATATTGAAATTATATAGGGTATAATACCAATTCCATTAATAATTAACTCCACTAATATATCAGTGTTTCAAACTATAATAATCAAACTGAAATAAATGGAGTGTAAAGTAATATTATAATGTATTATATTTAAAAATTATATAAAGATTATAAAAGCTTTTGTTTGTAATTCTCTAAATAAGCAAAAGAAACTTATTCAAAAGATTTAGAAGAGTACATTAGTTTATTTGAATTAATATCTTTTTGAAATTGTTGTTATAAAGTAATCATTTAAAATCTTTTATATAGAAGCTTTTAAAACTTTAAAATATAATAGTAATAAATATAGATCTATTATTAAAAATATATATCTCTATAAAAATGTATTGCTTTATTAAAACAAAATAGAAAATCCAAAATTATAAATATACAAATAGTTCAATCTTTAATAATTAATAATTTAATGTTAAAAAACTAAAAAGAAAGAACGGATTTTTATATTTATATTTAGGTTAAATTAAAGACTTTTTTAATCCAGAATTAATTTTTCCTTATTTAAAAAGTTATTATAAAGATTATATTCCAAATTTTAATTAAAGATATTTTTTTATTATAAACTATTTCTATAAATTAAATAATTAAGTTTAATATAAAAATAATATACAATCTTATTTTAAAGAAATTAAATATTGTTTTTATATATAAAGCCATTTATTGTATTATATTGGAATGAATAAAAAAATGATATATATATTATTTAGTTTATATTCTTAATATTCTAATAAACTTTCTAAATAATCAGTTTGTTATTATTAACATTATTTTCAAAAAAGTCAAAATATAAATTAAAATAAAGTTAGTCAATTATTATAATATTAAAATTTTAGATTTAATAATAATATAATTTATTAGCTTTAAAAAAGAAATCTGTTTTTTTATTCTTTTTAAATCTTTAAAATATTTTAAGTTTTTGGAAAAAAAAGAAGAATATAAAATTATATAATCCAGATTATTAAAAATATTGCAATTCTTTAATTTATTATATAATTTATAAATACAATAATTATAGTATTACAATAACGAAATATTAAGGCATATTTAATATTGTTTATATAATCCTATTTAAATATATTAATTACTATAACCTTTTTTCAACTAGATATAAATATTATATAACTACATTAAAAAGAATTAACAAAAAAATAATCCGATTTATTATAAACTAACTTAAAGAGATCTATTATCAATAAATAGCTCTATATAAAATGTATAAACTAATAATCA
The DNA here is from genome assembly GCA_009299455.1 of Monilinia laxa. Taxonomy (NCBI): domain Eukaryota; kingdom Fungi; phylum Ascomycota; class Leotiomycetes; order Helotiales; family Sclerotiniaceae; genus Monilinia; species Monilinia laxa. The sequence continues at coordinate 4,429 of VIGI01000026.1, forward strand.
AATGCTAATAAGAACAATGCTTTAAAAATAAAGTTCAAATAGTTATTCCGATTTCTGGAGTGTATATAATCGCATACAAAACGGCAATTTAGTAATTATAACAAATCAAATGTAAAATAATTTTTATTACCTTTTTTAATCTTATAAAGCTATCGAAATAAAGCGTATATATAGTATTCAACAATAAAGCAAATTTAATTATTAATGAAAATATAAAGCTTAATATAATCCCTTTTTTTATTATTTTTTTATATTAAAAAGCAAAGCAAAACAAAATAGTAAAGATTATACAATCGTTTAAGCTAATGAATTGAAGGTAATTTAAGCAAATAAAAAAGAATTAAAGTTGATGTATATAATTTTGTTATAATTAATATTTAAAGAAAAAGCTAATATAATTTGTATACAAAAATCCAATATATATTTTAAAATAAAAATATAAAATCATTTTATATATAAATATTATATATTAATAAATTTCTAAAAATAAATATTAATATCAAAATATAAAGTGAAAAGGTTAAAAACAATATTATATATTCAAAAAACAATGAATTTAACTATTTAATAATATTGAAACGATAATAATTGCAATATTATTTGATTGAAAGTAAACGGTTATTATATTGTTAATATATATAAAAAGCTTAATATTAAATATATAATCAAATATATAATAAATATATAAATACTATCGGATTTTTTTTATAAAGAAAATTTTAATATAAAGTATAATATATTTAAATTAAAGATCGAATTTTTTAATTAAAGTATATCTCTAATTATTTAATCCTTTAATAATAAAGCGAACTTTATTGGAAAGCTAAATGAATTTATATATTATACTAATTACATTATTAATTTTACTTTTCTAAATATTTTATTTATAAAAATAATAATTAAATACAATTTAGATTATAATTTAAATTATTTCATTTTAATAATACTATTATCAAAAAGAAACTGAAGAACTAATAATAATATAGATTTCCGGATTACAAAAATTAATTTATTAAAGTTTGCGAATATCATTAATTCTACAATTTTGTATTATTATAATCAATTAATATAATAAAACTAAATAATCTAAACGATATTACCAAACTTCTAACTATTCTTTTTTAGAATATAATTAAAGTAATAGGAAAATAAATGTAAAGTAAAGCTAAATTAGTATTATAATAAATATTAGTATATATTAATTTATATATTAATTATATAAAAGTATATAAATAATTCAAATTAAATTAAAAAACAAAACAATGTAAAATACTTTTAATAATTCAAAATATTAAATATAATTATTAATACTGAATTATTAATAAAATAATGAATAATATAGATTTATATAAAATAATGAATTAATATAAACTAACTTTATCATTCAAAACTTCATTATTAATTATAAATAACGTTAGTATTGAAAGTACTATAAAGAAAATAAAGGCTTTTATTAAAAAAGGTATTATATTAGTATAATAATTTGAAAGATTTAAACTACAATCTTTTTAAAATAAAAGAACAATAATTAATACTTTTATAAATAATAACTATTTCATTTAAAAAAATGGAAAAGAATATAATTAGTGTATTAAACATTTTTTTTGGATCAAATTATATTATTGTTCAATTATTAAAGATTTATTAATAATATATTAGGATGTATATAAAAAACTTTTTTTAAAAATGCTTGGAACTATTACATTTTCTATTCAATTAGAAGCTAGTAAAAATAATAATATTTCTAAAAGCAGAAAAAAAGGATAAGTTATTAACATATTTTTAAAAGCTAATTGTATTATTATTATATATTTATTTATTTATTTATTTATTTAATGTTTAACGTCTCTATATAGAATAACTAATTCTGACCTCCCGAAGGGTATTAGCGATAGACGCGTATCGGAGGCATAATCTCTTTGTATATTACCTATATATGGTTTATAGCTATATATAATAGTACTCCTAACGCTTTGCCTTTTAATTAATACTTTCAAATAATACTATTTCTTTTTATATTTATAATTCCTTCTTTTCATTTAGAAAAGCATTTCCGTTTTTTTTCTTTTTTATTTTATATATATATAAACTATTGTTTTCTTTTGCAAAAGTATTTCATTTTTATTAATTCCTAAAATTAGCGTTTATATAATAATTAAGGAATAATAATTCTGTTTTAATAAACTATAGTTTTACTAAAAACTATTCGAATTTATTCAATTATAAATTTGCAATATATAAATATTAAAGATAAAATACTAAATAATTATAAAAAAGTTCTTAAATAGCTTTAAATACATTATTATTATATTTAAATACTTTTATTCTTTTTTAAAACAATTAAATAAGCAATCTAGCTTTTTTGGTTAAATATAGAATTTATGCTAAAAGATTTTATAAAATACAAAAATATTCAAAGGTTTTTTTATATTTGCAAAAGCAATTAAATTTAATATTATTATAATTGAATCTTTTATAATATTATACAAAATCGCTATATACCGTTTAAACGATTAAAAGCTTATAGAACAATATATAGGGAAAATGAAGCTTTAAAGATTTGGCTATAATATATTCAAATTTTCATTTGTAATATAACATTGAAAATCCAATATATTTTCAATTTTATCAATTAAAAATCGTTATATTAATAAAAGCCTTTATTATTATACTTATTTTATTGATTATAAATTTTGTTAAATAGTTATTATTTATTTAGCCCTTTTTTTATATTGATATCCATTAATTTATTAGCTATTTTATTATTTTTAATATCTATATAATCTAAAAATTATATAATATTAATTCTATAACAATTAATAAATATATAATATTCGAAAAAGGTTTATTGAAAAATGTTGAGAATATTCATTTGTATATATTAGATTATCAAAATATTATTAATATACATCTATAATTAACTATTTAAAAACTAAAGAATTTTCGATGTATATTATAGCTTTTTAATGATTTTAATCGTTTTAATATTAAAGATATAGAAAAATACTATTTATTGCTCCTTATTATTTATTTTAATTAATAATTAACTACAATATATAATATATTTATATTTTATAAATTTAATTTTATTATTATATTGTTTAAAATTATTAAAGAATATTATAATTATATTTCTATTTAATTAATTTTATTATATATTAAATTGTTTTATTATATTTTTTTTATTCTTTTTTTTTATAAAGTTAGTTCTATAATCAAATAAGAAATACAATTATACCAATATCGATTTAAAAACATAAAGGATTAATACATCCATTTAATACAGCTTTATTATATACTATCAAAATAGAAATGAAGCTTTAAGCTAACGTATCAATAAATAAACAGAATTTAATATTCTGAATTGAAGTATAAATCATATACAAACATATTAAAAAGTAATACTATTTAATAATAGCTTTATATTCTAAAAAACGTTTATTATAAATATTATATATTAAATTAAAAGAATCCTTTTTATTACTAAAAACGATGATTTTATTAACCTTTTTGATTAATAAATTCAATTTTATATTAACAAATTGATTACAATTGTAACTGTTTATTAAACTAGGTTTCAATCTACTATTATATTAAACTTTTAAATTATATAATATAACAGATTATATATATATAATTATAGCTTTTTTTAACAATATAGCTAAAAAGCCGAATTTAATATTTACTAAACCTTTAATATAGTATATAAATTTTATTGCTTTTATTATACATTTAATTATATATCTTTTAAAAGAAAATTTATAATTAATTCAAATATTAAACTAATATAATATTGATTATTTGTTGTTTATTATAATTATTAATCTAATCGTTAATTTTAGTAATATATTAATATTAAAAGAATTTATATTTTGCTTTTACAAAAAAAAAATTATCTTTAACTTTTTTAATATAAAAGCAATTTTGTTTATTGTTTTCTATTTTATAATTTAATATATATTATTCTTAAATAAAACTATATTGCTTTTAATAGATTTTAAAGCTTTATAAATTATAATATTATTTGTATATCCAAAATATAATAAGTAATTTTAATTTAATAATTTGGTTAAATATAATATATATAGAATTAGGAATAATAACAATTTTTGAAAAGTTTTGTATTATATTTTTAATTCTGTAATATATATATCTTCCAATTAGATTTTCATTTTATAATCTATTAGAAAAAAGCTAATTAGTAAAAGTAGTTTTATAAGCTAGTTTTGCTTTTTCATTTGTTTTAATAGTTTTTTAAGCATTAATATATTAAATATACTTTGTATATTCAGAATAATTAATATTACTTTTTATCCTATACAAATACTAACTTTATATTGTATATAAATAAAACCACCAAATCCACAATTGAATATTTAAAAAAAGCTTTGCTATATTACAAACTAATTACTTTATAGTATATTGCTGTTTAAAAAAGCTTTTTAGCAACCAACCATTTTAAGCTTTTTTCAATACATAATAATAATATAATTGATCTTTAAAAGTATATTAACAATTTATCCTTTTTTCCTATTTTCAAAAATATTATTATTTTTGTTAGTTTTTAATTAGTTAGAAAATATAATAGCTTTAAACATTTTTTGAAAAAAGTTTTTTATATATACTTTAATATACTATTAATAGATTTTTAGTAATTAAACAATAATACAATTCAATCTAAAAGAAATATTTAATATATCAATTATATTCTTTTCCATTTCTTCTAGCAAAATAGTTATTATCTATAAAAATGTTAAGAACTATTCTTTTATTTCGAAAGGATTATAATTTAAATTATCCGAGCTATTATACTAATATAATACTTTTTCTAATAAAGCTTTTGCTTTTTTTTTAGTATTTTCGATATTAACATTATTTACAATTAGTAATAAAGCTTTAAATAACAAAACTAGTTTATGTTAATCTATTATTTTGTATAGATTATTATTATTCATTACTTTATTAATAATCTAATATTAATAATCGTATTTAGCATTTTAAATTGTTAAAAGTATTTTATACTATTTTGTTTTTTGGTTTAGTTTAGATTAATTATTTGTTTTTATATAATTAGTATATCAATTAATGTATACTAATATTTATTATAATACCAATCTAGCTTTAATCTATATTTACTTTTTTATTATTTTAATTATATTCTAAAAAAAAGTAATTAAAAGTTTAATGATATCATTAAGATTATTCAATTCTATTATATTAATTAGCTATAATAAATGTAAGATTTTAGAATAAATATAATTTATAAATCTTAAATAGATTAACTTTTATAATCTAGAAACCTATATTATTATTAGCTTTTTAATCTTTCTTTAATATTAAATATTATTAAAATAAAATAATTTAAATTATAATCCAAAATTGTATTTAATTATCATTTTTATAAATGGAATATTTAAAAAGATAAAATTGATAATATAGCTAATATAATATATAAGTTTATTTAATTTTTTAATAAAATCCGTTTTATTATTAAAGGATTAAATAGTTAAAAATACATTTTAATTAAAAAAATGCAATTCCTTGATTTGAATATATTATACTTTACATTAAAATTTTTTTATAAAAAAGTTTAATAGGATCTATATATTATAATATATTTAATATTAAATTTTCTATATATATTAACGATATAATAATTGTTTACTTTTAATCAAACGATATTACAATTTTTATCGTTTTTAGTATTATTAAATAACTAATTTAATTGTTTTTCAAATATAAAACATTATTTTTAACCTTTCCATTTTGCATTTTAATAACAATGTTTATTTCCAAAAATCTATTAATATATAATAATTATATACAAAATAGTTTTATATTTTTATTCTAAAATATATATTAGATTCTTATTTACAAATTATATTAGCTTTTCTTTTAAATATCAATTAAAACAAAAACTATATATATTAATTTTGATTTTTTTATATTTGTTTAAGCTATCTTCAATTTATTAGTTTAAACAATTATATAATCTTTATCGTTTTATTCTATTTTATTTTTTAATATAAAAGATAATAGAAAAAAGAGTTTATATTAAGCTTTTATATTTTCATTAATAATTAAATTTATTTTATTATTAGGATATTATATATATACTTTATTTTGATAGTTTTACAAAGTTTAAAAAGTTAATAAAGGCTATTTTTTATTTAATTTGCTATAATTAAAAGATTGTTACTTTATATATAATTATATATACTTTAAAAATCGAAATAACTATTTGAACTTTATTTTTAAAGTATTATTCCTATTAGTATTTGATTGCCAATTTGTATACTTTATATATAATCATTTACTAATAATAGATTTCTTTAAACTAATTTATAATAAATCAAATTACTTTTTCATTAACTTTTTTTAATATAGTTATATAATATTTATACTCAATTAAAAAAAAGCTGTAATAACTAATACATTTAAACGGAATCGTATAAATAATATTAATTGTATCCTAATATTTTATTATTACAACATTGTAATTATTACATTTATTAATTATATAATAAATTAAAAAATTATAATATTTTTAGTAGCTTAGATTATATAATTTTATTCTTCTTTTTTTCTTCAAAAATTTAAAATATTCTAAAAATCCAAAAAGAATAAAAAAAGCAGATTTCTTTTTTGAAACTAATAAATCATATTAATATTAAATTTAAGATTCCAATATTATAGTAATTAATCGGTTTTATTCCAATTTATATTTCGGTTTCTTTTAAAACGATATTAATAATAATAAATTGATTATCCAAAAGGTTTATTAGAATATTAAGAATATGAATCAAACAGTATATATATCATTTTTTTATCTGTTCCAAAACTATATAATAAATAGCTTTATATATAAAAGTAGCATTTAATCTTTTTAAAATAAAAATTATACACATTTTTTCTGTATTAAGCTTAATTATTCAGCTTATAAAAGTAGTTTATAACTAAAAGATATTTTTGATTAAAATCTAGAATATAATCTTTATAATAGTTTTTTGAATAAAAAAGGGTTAGTTTTGGATTAATAAAAGTTCCTAATTTAACCCAAATATAGATATAAAAATTTATTCTTTCTTTTTAACTCTTCAGCATTGAGTTACCGATTATTAAAGGTTAAACCGTTTATATACTCGTAATTTCGGGTTTTTTATTTTGTTTTAGTAAAGTATTACATTTTTATAAAATAATATATTTTAATAATAAATCCGTATTTACTATTATTGTATTTAGGATTTTGAAGACTTTTATATAAAAGATTTTGAATAATTGCTTTATAATAATAGTTTTAAAAAGATGTTAATTTAAATAAATTAATATACTCTTCTAAATCTTCTATACAAGTTTTTTTTATTTATTCGAAAAGTTGCAAATAAAAGCTTTTATAGTTTTTATAAAGTTTTTAAATATAATATATTATAACGTTACCTTACATTTCATTTGTTTTAATTTAGTTATTATAGTTTAAAACGCTAATGTATCAATAGAATTAATTATTAAAGAAATTGGTATTATATTTTATATAATTCCGGTATATTAGAAAAGCAAAAAAGGATAAAAGCGATTGCTTATATATATATACATTCACATTTGCGATTGTTGATCTTTAAGGCATTCGCAGCGCTATTATTGCCAGCGGTAATAAAGTATATAAAAGGGCTTTTAAAAGTTCCTGCTTATAGAATTTAATTGAATCGAGAATTAATAATTTTAGTGAAAAACCGTTTTTTGTTATTATAACGTTAAATAATTGTATTCCAAAACTTTTCTAATTTTGTTCTTTTGTATTGTTATATATTAGGAAAAGGCTTAAAGTAGCTAATTACTAAAAAGCTTTTTTAAATAGTAATATATTATAAAGTAATTAGCCTGTAATATAGCAGAGCCCTCCCCAAACGCTTAATTATAGATTTAGTAGTCTCTTTTATATACAATATAAAATCAGTATTCGCATTAAATAAAAAAGTAATATTAATCATTCTAAATATATAAGATGCATTTGATATATTAATATCTAAAAGGCTATTAAAACGAATAAGGAAGTAAGGTTGGCTTATAAAACTATTTTAGTTAATCGGCTTTTTCTAATGGATCATAAAATTAAAATCCAGCTAAAAAGAATATATATTATAGAATTAAAAATGTAATGCGAAACTCTTTAAAAATCATCGCTATCCCCGATTCTATATATACTATATCTAACTAAACTATTAAACTAAGATCGCTCGTTTTACTTCAAATATATAAATAATATTGCAATTTATAAAACTTCAAAATTTATAAAGAACAATATAATTATATTTAAAAATAATATAAACTAGATTATAAAATAAAAAGCAATAAATAAGATCGCTTTCGTATTAGAGAAACTAGAAATAATCTATTTTTTGTAAAAACGAAATGCAAATTCCTCTAATATTAATATATTATCGAAGTTAACGATTAAGCCAATAATTGCAATAAATAATAAACAACTAGTATTATACTAATTTAGCGTTTAAATTAATCATAAGCTTTTCTTTAAAAAATATAACTGAATATGCAACAAAAGCAATAAAAGTTATATGCTATATTAAAGGCCTAATAAACATTAAATTCGGCCCTTTAGCTACATTATTAAAAAAAGCTATAATTATATATATATATCCTTCACATTATACAATTTAAAAGTCTAATATAATAATAAATTAAAGCCTAATTTGGCAAATGATTACAATTGTAATCAACTAATTAACATAAAACTAAGCCTACTAATTAAAAAAGGTTAATAGGGTAATTATTTTAACAACAAAAAAGGTTCTTTTAATTTAGTATATAATATTTATAGCAAATATTCTTTAGAATACAAAGCTGTTATTAGGTAATATTGTTTTCGAATATATCCGTATACACTTTGTACTCCAATTTAAAACATTGGATTTTATATATTCAATAATACACCGGTTCAGCTTAATGCTTTTATTTGATATAGTTTTGTTATATATTATTAAAGAAAAAGCGAAGCTTTGAACCGGTGTATTATTGAATATATAAAATCCAATGTTTTAAATTGGAGTACAAAGTGTATACGGATATATTCGAAAACAATATTACCTAATAACAGCTTTGTATTCTAAAGAATATTTGCTATAAATATTATATACTAAATTAAAAGAACCTTTTTTGTTGTTAAAATAATTACCCTATTAACCTTTTTAATTAGTTAGGCTTAGTTTTATGTTAATTAGTTGATTACAATTGTAATCATTTGCCAAATTAGGCTTTAATTTATTATTATATTAGACTTTTAAATTGTATAATGTGAAGGATATATATATATAATTATAGCTTTTTTTTAATAATGTAGCTAAAGGGCCGAATTTAATGTTTATTAGGCCTTTAATATAGCCATATAACTTTTATTGCTTTTGTTGCATATTCAGTTATATTTTTTAAAGAAAAGCTTATGATTAATTTAAACGCTAAATTAGTATAATACTAGTTGTTTATTATTTATTGCAATTATTGGCTTAATCGTTAACTTCGATAATATATTAATATTAGAGGAATTTGCATTTCGTTTTTACAAAAAATAGATTATTTCTAGTTTCTCTAATACGAAAGCGATCTTATTTATTGCTTTTTATTTTATAATCTAGTTTATATTATTTTTAAAATATAATTATATTGTTCTTTATAAATTTTGAAGTTTTATAAATTGCAATATTATTTATATATTGAAGTAAAACGAGCGATCTTAGTTTAATAGTTTAGTTAGATATAGTATATATAGAATCGGGGATAGCGATGATTTTTAAAGAGTTTCGCATTACATTTTTAATTCTATAATATATATTCTTTTTAGCTGGATTTTAATTTTATGATCCATTAGAAAAAGCCGATTAACTAAAATAGTTTTATAAGCCAACCTTACTTCCTTATTCGTTTTAATAGCCTTTTAGATATTAATATATCAAATGCATCTTATATATTTAGAATGATTAATATTACTTTTTTATTTAATGCGAATACTGATTTTATATTGTATATAAAAGAGACTACTAAATCTATAATTAAGCGTTTGGGGAGGGCTCTGCTATATTACAGGCTAATTACTTTATAATATATTACTATTTAAAAAAGCTTTTTAGTAATTAGCTACTTTAAGCCTTTTCCTAATATATAACAATACAAAAGAACAAAATTAGAAAAGTTTTGGAATACAATTATTTAACGTTATAATAACAAAAAACGGTTTTCACTAAATTATTAATTCTCGATTCAATTAAATTCTATAAGCAGGAACTTTTAAAAGCCCTTTTATATACTTTATTACCGCTGGCAATAATAGCGCTGCGAATGCCTTAAAGATCAACAATCGCAAATGTGAATGTATATATATATAAGCAATCGCTTTTATCCTTTTTGCTTTTCTAATATACCGGAATTATATAAAATATAATACCAATTTCTTTTAATAATTAATTCTATTGATACATTAGCGTTTTAAACTATAATAACTAAATTAAAACAAATGAAATGTAAGGTAACGTTATAATATATTATATTTAAAAACTTTATAAAAAACTATAAAAGCTTTTATTTGCAACTTTTCGAATAAATAAAAAAAACTTGTATAGAAGATTTAGAAGAGTATATTAATTTATTTAAATTAACATCTTTTTAAAACTATTATTATAAAGCAATTATTCAAAATCTTTTATATAAAAGTCTTCAAAATCCTAAATACAATAATAGTAAATACGGATTTATTATTAAAATATATTATTTTATAAAAATGTAATACTTTACTAAAACAAAATAAAAAACCCGAAATTACGAGTATATAAACGGTTTAACCTTTAATAATCGGTAACTCAATGCTGAAGAGTTAAAAAGAAAGAATAAATTTTTATATCTATATTTGGGTTAAATTAGGAACTTTATTAATCCAAAACTAACCCTTTTTTATTCAAAAAAACTATTATAAAGATTATATTCTAGATTTTAATCAAAAATATCTTTTAGTTATAAACTACTTTTATAAGCTGAATAATTAAGCTTAATACAGAAAAAATGTATAATTTTATTTTAAAAAGATTAAATGCTACTTTTATATATAAAGCTATTTATTATATAGTTTTGGAACAGATAAAAAAATGATATATATACTGTTTGATTCATATTCTTAATATTCTAATAAACCTTTCTGGAATAATCCAATTTATTACATTAAAAACTATCGTTTAAAAGAAACCGAAAATACAAATCAGGAATAAAACCGATTAATTACTATAATATTGGAATCTTAAATTTAATATTAATATGATTTATTAGTTTCAAAAAAGAAATCTGCTTTTTTATTCTTTTTGGATTTTTAGAATATTTTAAATTTTTGAAGAAAAAAAAGAAGAATAAAATTATATAATCTAAGCTACTAAAAATATTATAATTTTTTTAATTTATTATATAATTAATAAATGTAATAATTACAATGTTGTAATAATAAAATATTAGGATACAATTAATATTATTTATACGATTCCGTTAAATGTATTAGTTATTACAGCTTTTTTTTAATTGAGTATAAATATTATATAACTATATTAAAAAAAGTTAATGAAAAAGTAATTTGATTTATTATAAATTAGTTTAAAGAAATCTATTATTAGTAAATGATTATATATAAAGTATACAAATTGGCAATCAAATACTAATAGGAATAATACTTTAAAAAATAAAGTTCAAATAGTTATTTCGATTTTTAAAGTATATATAATTATATATAAAGTAACAATCTTTTAATTATAGCAAATTAAATAAAAAATAGCCTTTATTAACTTTTTAAACTTTGTAAAACTATCAAAATAAAGTATATATATAATATCTAATAATAAAAAAATTTAATTATTAATAAAAATAATAAAGCTTAATATAAACTCTTTTTCTATTATCTTTTTATATTAAAAAATAAAATAGAATAAAACGATAAAGATTATATAATTGTTTAAACTAATAAATTGAAGATAGCTTAAACAAATATAAAAAAATCAAAATTAATATATATAGTTTTGTTTTTAATTGATATTTAAAAGAAAAGCTAAATAATTTGTAAATAAGAATCTAATATATATTTTAGAATAAAAAATAAAACTATTTTGTATATAATTATTATATATTAATAGATTTTTGGAAATAAACATTGTTATTAAAATGCAAAATGGAAAGGTTAAAAATAATGTTTTATATTTGAAAAACAATTAAATTAGTTATTTAATAATACTAAAACGATAAAAATTGTAATATCGTTTGATTAAAAGTAAACAATTATTATATCGTTAATATATATAGAAAATTTAAATATTAAATATATTATAAATATATAGATCCTATTAAACTTTTTTATAAAAAAATTTTAATGTAAAGTATAATATATTCAAATCAGGAATTGCATTTTTAATTAAAATGTATTTTTAACTATTTAATCCTTTAATAATAAAACAGATTTTATTAAAAAATTAAATAAACTTATATATTATATTAGCTATATTATCAATTTCATCTTTCTAAACATTTTGTTTATAAAAATGATAATTAAATACAATTTGGAATTATAATTTGGATTATTTTATTTTAATAATATTAATATTAAAGAAAGATTAAAAAGCTAATAATAATATAGGTTTCTAGATTATAAAAGTTAATCTATTAAGATTTATAAATTATATTTATTCTAAAATCTTACATTTATTATAGCTAATTAATATAATAGAATTGAATAATCTTAATGATATCATTAAACTTTTAATTACTTTTTTTTAGAATATAATTAAAAATAATAAAAAAAGTAAATATAGATTAAAGCTAGATTGGTATTATAATAAATATTAGTATACATTAATTGATATATACTAATTATATAAAAACAAATAATTAATCTAAACTAAACCAAAAAACAAAATAGTATAAAATACTTTTAACAATTTTAAAATGCTAAATACGATTATTAATATTAGATTATTAATAAAGTAATGAATAATAATAATCTATACAAAATAATAGATTAACATAAAACTAGTTTTGTTATTTTAAAGCTTTATTACTAATTGTAAATAATGTTAATATCGAAAATACTAAAAAAAAAAAGCAAAAGCTTTATTAGAAAAAGTATTATATTAGTATAATAGCTCGGATAATTTAAATTATAATCCTTTCGAAATAAAAGAATAGTTCTTAACATTTTTATAGATAATAACTATTTTGCTAGAAGAAATGGAAAAGAATATAATTGATATATTAAATATTTCTTTTAGATTGAATTGTATTATGTTTAATTACTAAAAATCTATTAATAGTATATTAAAGTATATATAAAAAACTTTTTTCAAAAATGTTTAAAGCTATTATATTTTCTAACTAATTAAAAACTAACAAAAATAATAATATTTTTGAAAATAGGAAAAAAGGATAAATTGTTAATATACTTTTAAAGATCAATTATATTATTATTATGTATTGAAAAAAGCTTAAAATGGTTGGTTGCTAAAAAGCTTTTTTAAACAGCAATATACTATAAAGTAATTAGTTTGTAATATAGCAAAGCTTTTTTTAAATATTCAATTGTGGATTTGGTGGTTTTATTTATATACAATATAAAGTTAGTATTTGTATAGGATAAAAAAGTAATATTAATTATTCTGAATATACAAAGTATATTTAATATATTAATGCTTAAAAAAACTATTAAAACAAATGAAAAAGCAAAACTAGCTTATAAAAACTACTTTTACTAATTAGCTTTTTCTAATAGATTATAAAATGAAAATCTAATTGGAAGATATATATATTACAGAATTAAAAATATAATACAAAACTTTTCAAAAATTGTTATTATTCCTAATTCTATATATATTATATTTAACCAATTATTAAATTAAAATTACTTATTATATTTTGGATATACAAATAATATTATAATTTATAAAGCTTTAAAATCTATTAAAAGCAATATAGTTTTATTTAAGAATAATATATATTAAATTATAAAATAGAAAACAATAAACAAAAAATTGCTTTTATATTAAAAAAAGTTAAAGATAATTTTTTTTTGTAAAAGCAAAATATAAATTCTTTTAATATTAATATATTACTAAAATTAACGATTAGATTAATAATTATAATAAAAACAACAAATAATCAATATTATATTAGTTTTAATATTTGAATTAATTATAAATTTTCTTTTAAAAGATATATAATTAAATGTATAATAAAAGCAATAAAATTTATATACTATATTAAAGGTTTAGTAAATATTAAATTCGGCTTTTTAGCTATATTGTTAAAAAAAGCTATAATTATATATATATAATCTGTTATATTATATAATTTTAAAAGTTTAATATTAATAGTAGATTGAAACCTAGTTTAATAAACAGTTACAATTGTAATCAATTTGTTAATATAAAATTGAATTTATTAATCAAAAAGGTTAATAAAATCATCGTTTTAGTAATAAAAAGGATTCTTTTAATTTAATATATAATATTTATAATAAACGTTTTTTAGAATATAAAGCTATTATTAAATAGTATTACTTTTTAATATGTTTGTATATGATTTATACTTCAATTCAGAATATTAAATTCTGTTTATTTATTGATACGTTAGCTTAAAGCTTCATTTCTATTTTGATAGTATATAATAAAGCTGTATTAAATGGATGTATTAATCCTTTATGTTTTTAAATCGATATTGGTATAATTGTATTTCTTATTTGATTATAGAACTAACTTTATAAAAAAAAGAATAAAAAAAAAATATAATAAAAAACAATTTAATATATAATAAAATTAATTAAATAGAAATATAATTATAATATTCTTTAATAATTTTAAACAATATAATAATAAAATTAAATTTATAAAATATAAATATATTATATATTGTAGTTAATTATTAATTAAAATAAATAATAAAGCAATAAATAGTATTTTCTATATCTTTAATATTAAAACGATTAAAATCATTAAAAAGCTATAATATACATCGAAAATTCTTTAGTTTTTAAATAGTTAACTTATAGAATGTATATTAATAATATTTTGATAATCTAATATATACAAATGAATATTCTCAACATTTTTCAATAAACCTTTTTCGAATATTATATATTTATTAATTGTTATAGAATTAATATTATATAATTTTTAGATTATATAGATATTAAAAATAATAAAATAGCTAATAAATTAATGGATATCAATATAAAAAAGGCCAAATAAATAATAACTATTTAATAAAATTTATAATCAATAAAATAAGTATAATAATAAAGGCTTTTATTAATATAACGATTTTTAATTGATAAAATTGAAAATATATTGGATTTTCAATGTTATATTACAAATGAAAATTTGAATATATTATAGCCAAATCTTTAAAGCTTCATTTTCCCTATATATTGTTCTATAAGCTTTTAATCGTTTAAACGGTATATAGCGAATTTTGTATAATATTATAAAAGATTCAATTATAATAATATTAAATTTAATTGCTTTTGCAAATATAAAAAAACCTTTGAATATTTTGTATTTTATAAAATCTTTTAGCATAAATTTCTATATTTAACCAAAAAAGCTAGATTGCTTATTTAATTGTTTTAAAAAAAGAATCAAAAGTATTTAAATATAATAATAATGTATTTAAAGCTATTTAAGAACTTTTTTATAATTATTTAGTATTTTATCTTTAATATTTATATATTGCAAATTTATAATTGAATAAATTCGAATAGTTTTTAGTAAAACTATAGTTTATTAAAACAGAATTATTATTCCTTAATTATTATATAAACGCTAATTTTAGGAATTAATAAAAATGAAATACTTTTTGCAAAAAGAAAACAATAGTTTATATATATATAAAATAAAAAAGAAAAAAAAACGGAAATGCTTTTCTAAATGAAAAAGAAGGAATTATAAATATAAAAAGAAATAGTATTATTTGAAAGTATTAATTAAAAGGCAAAGCGTTAGGAGTACTATTATATATAGCTATAAACCATATATAGGTAATATACAAAGAGATTATGCCTCCGATACGCGTCTATCGCTAATACCCTTCGGGAGGTCAGAATTAGTTATTCTATATAGAGACGTTAAACATTAAATAAATAAATAAATAAATAAATATATAATAATAATACAATTAGCTTTTAAAAATATGTTAATAACTTATCCTTTTTTTCTGCTTTTAGAAATATTATTATTTTTACTAGCTTCTAATTGAATAGAAAATGTAATAGTTCCAAGCATTTTTAAAAAAAGTTTTTTATATACATCCTAATATATTATTAATAAATCTTTAATAATTGAACAATAATATAATTTGATCCAAAAAAAATGTTTAATACACTTAATTATATTCTTTTCCATTTTTTTTTAAATGAAATAGTTATTATTTATAAAAGTATTAATTATTGTTCTTTTATTTTAAAAAGATTGTAGTTTAAATCTTTCAAATTATTATACTAATATAATACCTTTTTTAATAAAGCCTTTATTTTCTTTATAGTACTTTCAATACTAACGTTATTTATAATTAATAATGAAGTTTTGAATGATAAAGTTAGTTTATATTAATTCATTATTTTATATAAATCTATATTATTCATTATTTTATTAATAATTCAGTATTAATAATTATATTTAATATTTTTGAATTATTAAAAGTATTTTACATTGTTTTGTTTTTTAATTTAATTTGAATTATTTATATACTTTTTATATAATTAATATATAAATTAATATATACTAATATTTATTATAATACTAATTTAGCTTTACTTTACATTTATTTTCCTATTACTTTAATTATATTCTAAAAAAGAATAGTTAGAAGTTTGGTAATATCGTTTAGATTATTTAGTTTTATTATATTAATTGATTATAATAAATACAAAATTGTAGAATTAATGATATTCGCAAACTTTAATAAATTAATTTTTGTAATCCGGAAATCTATATTATTATTAGTTCTTCAGTTTCTTTTTGATAATAGTATTATTAAAATGAAATAATTTAAATTATAATCTAAATTGTATTTAATTATTATTTTTATAAATAAAATATTTAGAAAAGTAAAATTAATAATGTAATTAGTATAATATATAAATTCATTTAGCTTTCCAATAAAGTTCGCTTTATTATTAAAGGATTAAATAATTAGAGATATACTTTAATTAAAAAATTCGATCTTTAATTTAAATATATTATACTTTATATTAAAATTTTCTTTTATAAAAAAAAAATCCGATAGTATTTATATATTTATTATATATTTGATTATATATTTAATATTAAGCTTTTTATATATATTAACAATATAATAACCGTTTACTTTCAATTCAAATAATATTGCAATTATTATCGTTTCAATATTATTAAATAGTTAAATTCATTGTTTTTTGAATATATAATATGTTTTTTAACCTTTTCACTTTATATTTTGATATTAATATTTATTTTTAGAAATTTATTAATATATAATATTTATATATTAAAATGATTTTATATTTTTATTTTAAAATATATATTGGATTTTTGTATACAAATTATATTAGCTTTTTCTTTAAATATTAATTATAACAAAATTATATACATCAACTTTAATTCTTTTTTATTTGCTTAAATTACCTTCAATTCATTAGCTTAAACGATTGTATAATCTTTACTATTTTGTTTTGCTTTGCTTTTTAATATAAAAAAATAATAAAAAAAGGGATTATATTAAGCTTTATATTTTCATTAATAATTAAATTTGCTTTATTGTTGAATACTATATATACGCTTTATTTCGATAGCTTTATAAGATTAAAAAAGGTAATAAAAATTATTTTACATTTGATTTGTTATAATTACTAAATTGCCGTTTTGTATGCGATTATATACACTCCAGAAATCGGAATAACTATTTGAACTTTATTTTTAAAGCATTGTTCTTATTAGCATTTGATTATTAGTTTATACATTTTATATAGAGCTATTTATTGATAATAGATCTCTTTAAGTTAGTTTATAATAAATCGGATTATTTTTTTGTTAATTCTTTTTAATGTAGTTATATAATATTTATATCTAGTTGAAAAAAGGTTATAGTAATTAATATATTTAAATAGGATTATATAAACAATATTAAATATGCCTTAATATTTCGTTATTGTAATACTATAATTATTGTATTTATAAATTATATAATAAATTAAAGAATTGCAATATTTTTAATAATCTGGATTATATAATTTTATATTCTTCTTTTTTTCCAAAAACTTAAAATATTTTAAAGATTTAAAAAGAATAAAAAAACAGATTTCTTTTTTAAAGCTAATAAATTATATTATTATTAAATCTAAAATTTTAATATTATAAATAATTGACTAACTTTATTTTAATTTATATTTTGACTTTTTTGAAAATAATGTTAATAATAACAAACTGATTATTTAGAAAGTTTATTAGAATATTAAGAATATAAACTAAATAATATATATATCATTTTTTTATTCATTCCAATATAATACAATAAATGGCTTTATATATAAAAACAATATTTAATTTCTTTAAAATAAGATTGTATATTATTTTTATATTAAACTTAATTATTTAATTTATAGGAAATAGCTTATAATTAGAGAATATCTTTAATTGAGAATTTGGGGTATAATCTTTATAATAACTTTTTAAATAAGGAAAAGGATTGAATTCTTGAATTAATAAAGTTCCTTTAATTTAGTTTAAATATAAATATAAAAATCCGTTCTTTCTTTTTAGTTTTTTAACATTAAATTATTAATTATTAAAGATTGAACTATTTGTATATTTATAATTTTGGATTTTCTATTTTGTTTTAATAAAGCAATACATTTTTATAGAGATATATATTTTAATAATAGATCTATATTTATTACTATTATATTTAAAGTTTTAAAAGCTTCTATATAAAAGATTTTAAATGATTACTTTATAACAACAATTTCAAAAAGATATTAATTCAAATAAACTAATGTACTCTTCTAAATCTTTTGAATAAGTTTCTTTTGCTTATTTAGAGAATTACAAACAAAAGCTTTTATAATCTTTATATAATTTTTAAATATAATACATTATAATATTACTTTACACTCCATTTATTTCAGTTTGATTATTATAGTTTGAAACACTGATATATTAGTGGAGTTAATTATTAATGGAATTGTATTATACCCTATATAATTTCAATATATTAAAAAAGCAAAAGGGATAAAAGCGATTATTTATATATATATATATTTATATTTATATTTATTGGTTTTTAGGGGGTTTGCAATGTTATTATTACTGGCGGCAGTAAAGTATAAAAAAGGATTCTTAAAGGCTCTTTAATTTTAATTGGATATTTATATTACGTAGTATATCTTATAACGGTCGTGTATAAACCTAATGTGCTTAATTATCCAATCTGAGGAAAACTGTATTATTTAGGAGTAAGGATTAAAAAGTAAAGTATCAAAAGTATTATTGAGAAAACAATCTATAAGAATTTGAGTTTAACAGTTATTAATCCAAAAAGAAAAATAATAATATTAATAAAGATTTGTTAAATGGAATACAATTATATATAAATAATAAAAAGTATTTTAATAAAAATAACAGTTTTGAATATAAATATAAAATATTGGTTAATCATTATTTACAAATCGATATTCAACCCCAGTTTTATTTAAAAGCTGTTCTAATTATAATAATAAAAATTACATTAGAATTTTATTATACAAATTTAAATTGGTTTTTATAAACTATAAATAATATATAATTAATATTCGAAATTATATTTAAAAGAAATAAATATTATTAAAATGTTATACAAAAATGGAAGATAATAATATTTTCGAATATAATTAAAAAGAATTTAGATTAATTTATTTTAAAGTATTTTTAATTTATAATTATGAAACTTTGTAAATTATATAAAAGTTTAATAAAAGATTTTCGAATTTAAAGCATTTTTTATTAAAAAATTATAAATTTATATAAAAATGCAAAAATATATTCTAATACATTTTTTAAACTTTCTTTAAAAATTACAAACTTAATAAAAAATATTTAAATATTAATTATAATCTACAAATATATTTATTTAATCATTAATTCAATTAATTTCATAAATTAAAGATATTAACATTTAATAAACATTCAATTTCAGCCTTATTAACAATTTCAACCTTTTCAAAATGCTTTAAAATACATTAATAAATAATATTATATATACAAACAAAAAGAATATTGATTAATAAAATATAATAAAAAAGAATAAAAAAAATTAAAACAAAAATTCAAAAAAAAGATAAAAATAGAGAATAAAAGATTTGAAAGAAAGTTTATACAATTTCTTATCAAATATAAAAAAGATTATAGTAATAATATAAATAATAAATTAAAAATATATTTCAAATATAATAATTTATTAGAAAATGAATTAATTAATAATAATAAAATTATAATGAATTTGTTTAATCGATCATTCATATATAAAATTCTAAGATTAAAAATTAATAAATTTATAATATCAATATTAATAGAATTATTCTTTAATAAATATAATAATAAAAAGTTTTAAAACATTATTATTAATATAAAAGTATCGAAATGGTTAATAATAGAATATAATTAATATTAAATATCTAAAAAATATATATTAAAAAAATTAAAAAAATTAAAAAAAAATAGGTATCGTAAAAATTGCATTTGAAATAGAAAAGATAAAATTAATTGAATTTATTAATATTAATCTACTATTGGGAAAAAATGGAATTTTATATTATAATAACAAATACACCGTTTCTATTATTATTTTATAATATAAATTAATTAAAAATGTGTTACAATAATATTAAAGATTTGTTAATTTCATTTACAAAAAAGTATTTTGTTATTTAAAGATTTAAACATCCAATCTTAATATAGAACTTTAATATAAAACAATTCCTATAAAAGTTTATTTAGAATGGTAATTATTATTTAACCAATATCGAGATTTAAAAATTTACATTATAAATTCGAATATTTATTAATATACAAATTTTATTAAATTTTTTAATATATAGAATATAATGATATTACATAAAAAAGGATTTTAATAATCTTTATAAAGTTTTATAAATATTATTAAAAGTATAATAAATTACCCAACAAATTCAAATTTAATTTTTAAAAAAATACTAAATTCAATTATTTTCATTATTATTAATATTATATATATTAATGAAAAACTCGTTTTTTACATTATTAATAAAAATATTCAATTTTAAACAATATAATAATTGGATAAATATATTAATAAATATATATAAAAACAAATTGTATATATATTAAATTAATATTCATATTAATTTATCAGATTATATCATTCATAATATAAAAAAGAATTTTATAATAAAGGAATTCATTAATAATATAAATGCAATAAATACAATTATAAAGTTAATATTTATTAAAGCATATTAATCTATAGAATTAATTAAAAAAAATCATTATTTTATTTGAAAAGTATATATATTATTATTAAAAAAATAAAATAAAGAGCGTAAAAATATTAAAAAAAATAATATTATAAATATTAATGAAAATAATAAACAATTTGGTTAAATCGAATAGTATTATACTTATTTTATTAATATTTAATATTTATCTGTATATAAATAAATTTAATCCATTAATATTAAATGTAACCCAAAAGATTAATAGTATTTAAAAAGGCTATTATTAAAATTAGTAAATTACATTCCAAAAAATAGGTTTTAGAAGCTTTAAAAATAACGAAATGAATTATTCATTATTTTAATCTATAATTTATTATCAAATTTATTAATATTAATATAAAAAGAAAATAATAATAAAAGCAAATAATGGAATGAACCTTTTATTTTAATTGGTATTAAAAATAAGATTTATATTATAAACTTAATAAACAAATTAATAGAATTTTTGATTTATTATAGTAAAATCATTTTTTAAGGAATTATAAAAATTAATAAAAAATTAATAGGAGTTTATAAAAGTTTATAAAAGTTAATAGGAGTTTAAAGGAGTTTATAAAAGTTTAATAGGAGTTTATAGGAATGAATAGGAATTAATAAAAGTTTATAGGAGATTTTAAAAATTGTATTTATTATATCTATTATATTTGTTTTATAATTAGGATTAATACAAATTGTTATATTAAAAATATAATAAACTCAAACTATAGTAAATATTATATCTTTTTCAATATTAATTATATATATTAATAATAATATTTTATTCGATTTTATTATTTATTTAAATAAAAATAAAAATTAAATCTATAATATTCATAACAATTTTAAACATTTTTATAATATATTAGAAATTTTGGAAAAAGGAACTCTAAAAATTAATGGAAAATGAAATATTTGAATTTATAAAAGAAGTTAGATATTCCTTTAAAAACAAAAATATTTAATTTCCATTTCGTTAATAAAATAAAGAATAAAAAACTAATAAAGCATTTTCAAAATTAAAACTAGTTATATAAATATAAAAGAATCAAAAAAAGCATTATTTTAATATAATTATTGATTATTCAATATATTAATTAATATATAATAATAGCTATTATAATGATTTTGTAAAGCAATGTAAATAATAAATTTATTTATTTATTTATTTATTTATTTATTTATTTATTTATTTATTTATTTATTTATTTATTTATTTATTTATTTATTTATTTATTTATTTATTTATTTATTTATTTATTTATTTATTATTTATTTATTTATTTATATAAAGTTTAATGTCTTTTATATAGAATAACTAGTTCTAACCTTCCGAAAAGTATTAACGATAGGTCCGCAATGAAGGCAAAACCTTTCTATATATCCTTTATATATAATCTATTGTTATATTTGATAGTACTTTTAGCATTCTATTCTTCAATCTTTATTTTTTAAATAGTACAATTTCTCTTTATTTCCATAATTCTTTTTCTTTTATTTAAAAAAATATTTTCTTTTTATTTTTTTTTTATTTTATTCTATATATTTATAAATTAATATTTTTATAAGCAAACTTATTCTTTTAAATATAATGAATTATATATAAATATAAATGTTATATTAAAAAATGTCTATATATATAGAAAGCATTTTATTTCTATTGGTTTTTATATTAAGGCAATATTTTTATTCAATATATATATTAATTATATAGGGTATAATCTATTACTATATAGCGGTTAAAGAATAGCAATTTTTTTTTATAAATCATAGTTTTAATAGGAATTATCTAAACTTATTAAATTATATATTTATAGTATATAAACGTTAAAAGTAAAATATTGAATTATTATAAAAAAGCTTTCAAAAAGTTTTGGATATATCAATATTGTATTTAGATACTTCTATTCTTTTTTAGAATGGTTAAATAAATGATCTAATTTAACTAATCAAATATAGAATTTGTACTATAAAATCTTATAAAATATAAAATGCTCAGAAATTTTTTTTATATTCGTAAAAACAATTGAATTTAGTATTTTTATAGTTAAATCTTTTATAATATTGTATAAAATTGTTGTATGCTATTTAAGCGGTTAGGAATTAGTAGAACGATGTATAGGAGAAGTAGAGTTTTAGGAATTTGACTATAGTATATTCAAATTCCTATTTATAATATAATATTAAAAATCCTATTTAATATTAACTTTATTAATTAAAAATCACTATATTAATCAAGATCCTTGTTATTATACTTATTCTATTGATTATAGACTTTACTAAGCGATTATTATTCATTTATTCCTCTTTTGTACTAATATCTATTAACTCATTAATCATTTTGTTACTTTTGATATTTATATAACCTAAAGATTATATAACATTAACTTTATAATAATCTATAAATATATAATATTTGAAAAAGGCCTACTAAAAAATGTTAAATGCATTTATTTGTATATACTAAATCATTAAAATACTATTAATATACATTTATAACTGTTTATTTAAAAACTAATGGATTTTCAATATATAATATAGGCTTTTAAAGATTTTAATTGCTTTTATATCAAAAATATAGAAGATACTATTTATTATTCCTTTCCC
Organism: Monilinia laxa; assembly: GCA_009299455.1. Lineage (NCBI taxonomy): Eukaryota > Fungi > Ascomycota > Leotiomycetes > Helotiales > Sclerotiniaceae > Monilinia > Monilinia laxa. The sequence continues at coordinate 28,577 of VIGI01000026.1, forward strand.
TATTATAATTAATAATTGATTATAATATATAATATATTTATAATCTACTAATTTAATACTATTTATATATCACTTAAAACTATCCAAAAATACTATAATTATATTTCTATTTAATCAATTTTATTATGTATTAAACTATTTGGCTATAACTTCCTTTTATTTTTCCCTTTATAAAGTTAATTCTATAATTAGATAAAAAATGTAATTAAACCAATATTAATCTGAAAGCATACAAAACTAATACGTTTAAACAATGCAGATTTATTGTATATTATTAAAATAGAATTAGAACTTTAAATTAATATATTAACAAATGAATAAGGTTAAACGTTTTAAATTAGAATATGAAATATATGCAAATATATTCGAAAACAATACTATTTAATGATAGCTTTACATTCTAAAAAACATTTGCTATAAATGCTATATATCAAACTAAAAGAATTGCTTTTATTATTAAAATAATAATTTTAACAACTTTTTCGATTAATAAACCCAATTTTATACTAATTAAACAATTGCGATTATAGCCATTTTGTTAGGAGGTGTGAACAAAGAATTAACTAGTTAAGATCGTATAAAGACTTTTCATTGCCTTCTAAAATATACAGATTCTAATTGGGTATTTATATTATAATCTGTATTCAATTAATTCTTTAATCGGTTTTATAGTAATATATTAAAGGAATATCTTTTAATCTTCAATGTTAAACTATTGAATTTTTTATATCAAAATATCCAAGTATCTAAATATTTAAGTTTTCGAATAACGATAGCATATCTTAATTTTATTCTTTTCAAATATTGAAGTTTAAATGTAAACAATTTTAACAAATACTTTTCTTTTTAAAAAATATTTATTTTAAATCGCTTTAAATATTTATAATTGAGATATAAGAGAAACTAGTAATTTGTATAATATTATTATTATTTAGTTTATTATATAATTATAAAAATGTATAATTATTAAAATAAATAAAAAAGCGATTAAGAATTTCTATTAAACAAAAAAGCAAATAAAATTGATTTTTAATAATATAAAAATGTTTTCCTTTTTGTTTATAATTCTTTTATTCTTTTATTATATATATAATTTTCCTTTATTAATTTTCCAATAATATCGAAATTATAATGTAGATCTATAATATATAAATAGCTAATAGATCCATTAATAAAAAGATAATATTATATTAACCCTATTATTTCTATTATTCTAAATGTATTTTCAATTACTTTTATAAATATATAAAAAAAAGATAATTTGGTTAATTAACAATATACTTTTCTAAAAAGCAAATATATTAATTATAACCAAATATATAGCGAAATCAAAGAAATGCAAAAAAATACTATTATCGTATTATATAAAAGTTAATATTCTTATACATTTACAAAAAGATTTAAATATTTATAATAATAATAATTATCAAAACGTTATATAAAAGCATCTTATTTAAAAGAATATACAATATATAAAGGAAATACAGAATTTTTTATTATAAAAAAAAAACTAAAAATAAAAGCTATAAACTTTATAATACTTAAAAAAGCTATAATAATCCTTTTACTTTATAATATTAATTTAAACATTAATATTAAAATCAAATATTAAATATATATTATTTTTATTATAAATCATTCTTTAATATATTAATTAATCTAATTATATTTGCTAATAAATAATCTTTTTTTAAAATCATTTTCTGCTCTTAAATAAAATAATAAAAGATTCAAAAAATAATACAATAAATAAAGATATAATAAACACTGTTTATACAATAAACAAAAATTTAAAAAAAAAAAAGTATTATTCATAGTTTATTAAAATCAATTTCGTTTTCAAAAAAAAAAAGCTTTTAATAACAATAGAATTACAAAAATACTTAATTCAAAGTTTATAATTCCAAAAATACTATTAAACGAATTTATAGATTCAAAAAATAATAAAATTGTTTCTTTAAATTATTCTTATAAATCTATTAAGCCTTATACTGCTGAAAAGCCCAAATTTTATTTTTATATTAAAAAGCCTATTAAAATAAATTTAATAAATTTTAAAGATCCCTTTTTAAATATTAAAAAAAAATTAGTTTTTTTTATAATTTTAGAAAATATAAAACTAATAGAAAGATTACAAAACATTAATTATATTCTAATAAAACTATTTAAAAGTAAACTTTGAATTTTATAAATAGCATTTTAACTTTTTGTATTATAATCTTAATTTTCTTTAAATTTAATGGTTTGCTTTTTTAACAAAAATTATATAAATTTGTAAACTGGATTTTATAACATTATTATATTTACAAAATACTTTCAATATTCTAATAACTATAGAAAAAATCCAAATTTTCTTAATAAATCATTATCTAATAATAAGTTATTTAAAGTTTTTATAGAAAAAAAGAAATTATTTATTTTTAAATATTTTATTTAATAATATTTAGACAATATCTAAATTAAACAAATTTTTTAAAAAGTTTAAAAGCAAAATAATTAAAATTATAAAATTGAATAATAATAAAAAATAATATTAATAAAAATTTTGATAAAAAGAATAATATTAATATTTAAAATGTTTTTTTTTCAAATATAATATTGTTATTTCAATAATACTTAATTATCTTTTTAATAATCTTCTAATATTCTTTTTAAATATTAAAGATTTTTTATTGTTTTTCAAATATCTTTTATAGATAATAACCTTTCTATTTAACTAAATATTATATATTTTTTCCTTTTTTTTTTATATATTAAAATGTTTTTCATTTTATATTCTATTTATTCTTTAATCTTTTTTAATAGTGAAGGGTTATTAGTCCTCTAACGCTTTATTTATAATTCGAATAATAATATATAAAAAACGTTATATATTTTATAAATTAATAGTATTTTTAATTTATAAACTTATTCATTTTATTTAATCCCTATTATTTCGAATAAGCTTATAAATTCATTAAATAATTTTTTTTTAAATAAAATTATTTAATATTTTTTATATTTAGTATAACTTTTCTTTTTTATATTATAAAAAATAGGATTTTATTTAGTTTTCAATATATTATTATAATATTGGATGATTGTATTTTAAAACTCTTTTAATTTTGTTTTTTTTGTTTAAAACTTTTCTAATCTTTTAAATATAGTTAATACTTTTTTTTAATATTAGCGTTTTTATTAAAATAATTAAATTCTAAATTAATACTATATATTACTTTAATTAAATTTATATTAATTTTTATATAATATATTATATTATATATATAAATTTTATAAAAACTAAAAATAATATTTAATTATTTTAATATCAATTTGTATAATATATTAAATAATATTCTAAATTCTGGTTTTGCTTTTTTAGTTTAATTATTAGTTTGTAGATAGAACGTTATATATTAATTTGTATTTTATTTTAAAATAAAATATTAAATTTAATTAAAAAATGGTTTATAAAAACAGATCTTTTATTTAATATTATATCTTTTAAAATATGAAATTTTTAAAAAATATATTTAAATATAATTTCTGTTAAATTTGAAGCAATTATAGTTTTATTAATTAAAATATATTATAAGAGCTTTGTATATCGATTTATAATTATTAATATTAAATTATAAATGTTTTTTTTTAATTTTGAAAGTAAAATCTATAATAAAATTCATAAAGATTTTTTATTATAATTTTTATGAAATAGATAATAATTAAATAACATTATAAGGGTTATACTTTTTAACTACCATTTTTTAGTATATAATATAATTTTTTATATAATTCTTAATATTTTTTAATATATCAAATCAAAAGTATTTGGATTTAATAATTTTAATTATTTTTCAATTACTTTAATAGTTTTTTATTGGATTATTATAATATATTTTTAATATCTTTACTTTTATAATTGAATTTACCGGAATATATATTCTTCTATAATAAATTAATAACCAATTTATATTAATTATTTAGAAAATTAACAATTTTAATTAAATAAAAGCAAAATTTTAAATATTTTTTATTTTAAATAAATTCATTATTTTTCTAAAATTTAATAAAGCATTTTTTATAGGTTCTATGAATTTGTTTAAAACCGTTTTAGTTTTAACTTGTTATTAATACAATAATTATTTAATATAATATTATTTATTTATAATCAGATTTAATTTATAGTTTAATTTAATTATGTAAAAGTAAATTATATCTTTTCTTTTTTTTAATAAAAGTTTAAAATATACTTAAAAGAATAATTTTGTTTTATAACAATAATATATTAAAATTATTAATGTAACATTTTTCATTTTGTTTTATAATGTAGATAATACTTCGTTTAACTTAATAATACCATTAATATAATCCGAATAACGCAAAAGGGTTATTTATAGGGTTTAATTTACCTAATCTATATTTTATCTAAAAATTATAAGTTACTAAAATTCAGCTTATTATACTTATCTTCCATTAAGTTTCTTTTTTTTATAAAAATATTATAAAGAATTATAATTAATTATTACCATTATTATATATTAAATTATTAATTATATAATACCATTAATAAATAAAAGCTTATATAAATAATCAAAGATTTTTAATTATAAATATAATATTTTTATTTAATAAGGATAAACTTTTTTAAATGAAAAAGCTATTAAATACTATTTTTATATAGTTTTTTTATTAATAATATTTAAAAATAATTATAATATTATATAATTTAAAATAAACACCAATATATTTATTTCTATAAAAAAATATAATAATAAATTGAAATGTTTTAATATAAATATATTAATAAATACTTTTTTAAATGCTTTAAAAAACATTCTATACTTTTTTTATTTATTTCAAAACCTATATTTATTTTCCCGTTTTTTAATATCTTTTAATAATATTATTATTCTATTAACTATATATAAATAAAAATTAGCAAATTTTAAAAAAAAACCTGAACTTTTTATATAATAATTAATATAAACCATTTAATAATTGTTTTTATTCTTTCTAATTTTATTTAAACCTTTGTTATTTAATATAATAAAATCTAAAAACTTTATTTCAATAATATAAAAATATATATTTCTTTAATTTCGTATATAGTTTATATTTAATTAAATATTTAAATATTTGTTTTATATATAATATATATAATTCTTTATTTTTAAAATAAATTAATATATTATTCAAATAAATTATATAAATATTATTTATTAATTTAATTAATATTTAATTAATATATATTTGGAAAATTGTTAAAATGTTTATTAATTCAAAAGGTATAATAAAATACTTAAATTACTTATATCTTATTCAAAATGTTATTTTCTTTTTATCATCTAATTATATACAAATTTAATAATAAACATCTTTTAAATTTAATTTTGTAAAAATTTTTATTTTGCTACAAATAATCTAACAATTCGTTAATAAAAAATAAAAATGTTCTATCTTTTCTAATAATATTATTAAAACCTTTATAATTAATATAAAAACAATAACCTTTATTCTTTTTTGATATAAATATAATAAATGTTTAATAAAATTAAATAAAACAATATAATTCATTCTTTTATTTAATATTCTTCTAAATAATTTTGTAAAATAATAAGTTTTTTATTAAATAAAATATAAATAGATTCCTAAAAAAAAATTTATATCAGATTATAAATCTATACAATATTCCAAAAAATAATAATTAAATAATAAATTTGTTTTTTTATTTATAAAAGCTTTTTGTACAAATTTTTATATTTTTAAGAATTATAAATTCTTTAAAAATACTTAATATTAACAATTCATTAGAATTATCCTTTCTAAAATTTTATAGAAAAATAATATATACTTTTATTCCTTTTTTTATTTTATTATATAATTATTAAACTAAAATAATTTCTATATCATTAATAAATTTCTTTAAAAATAATTATAAAAACTTTCAATTTATATTCAAATTTATAAATTGTAATCAAAAGAATGCTAAAATAATATCAATATATAAAATATCTAATATCGCTATACAATGAAATTATAAATATAAATTCTAAAGATTTTTTGAAGTATTTATTACTTTTTACAATAAAACGATACTTTTCGAATATAAATATACAAATTTATTCGCTAATTAAAATTATATAGATTTTGTATATAAAAAGAATTCAATTCTATTCTATACATTTAATTTATTATAATTATATTAGTTTGTACTTTTAAATCAATTAAGCAATATAATACTGTAATTCGCTTATTTATATAAAATTTCATTATAATTATTAAAATAGTTCGTTCTAATTCTTTTAAACTCAATATTATAAAAACGTTTAGAATTTATATTAAACTTATTTTTTTTTTGTTTTTTTTAATAGAATCGTTATATTTTTAAACTTTAATATTTGTTATTATATTATTAACAAATTATATAATTTTTATAATCAGGAATTTTATAATTTAATTATTAGTATTTATAATATATTTCTTTTATTAAATTGTATTATCGATAAACTAATATATTAATATAATTGTTTCTCCTTTTTATTAATAATTAAAATTGTTTTGTTTTTATAATTATTTTTTTATAAATAAATATCCCTTTTTAGATTTTTCTTTTTTTCTTTTAAAAATTTATTATCTTTAAAAAGTTTATATAATTTATTTATACTTTTTAACCAAATAGTTTAAATAATTAGATTATTTCTATTAATAAATTATTATTATAATTTAAAAATACATTTTGAAATAAACTAAATTAAATTAATTAAAAATTATACTTTATAAAAGTTATTGAATTCTTTCTTTATATTTTTTTAAATATATCTAAATAAAATATAAAGTTTAAAATACTTTAATAAAAGTATTATTTTATTTAAATAATCCATTATATAACAAATTATTATGAATTCCTTTTATTTATAATAATATTAAATATATATTCTTTAAAGTTTTTCTAGAATAAAAAAAACTATTCGCATCATTTTTATACTACTATTATATCACTAATAATTGTTTTTTAAAATATTAAATAATATAATCAATTTTTTGGTTATTTTAATTAAAATAATATTTTTGATTATTTTAAAACATTATATTAGCTTAATAAAAGAATCTATTAACCTTATTAATACTTTCTTTTATATACTTTAATAATTTTAAAAGTTTAAATAATTTTTATAAATTTATTATAACTTTTATAATTCCCGTTTATTAAGCAATAATAAATAAAAATATAGCAAAATTTTTAAATTCTTATATAAAAAGCTTTTATTTTTTTTAAATAACTTTTTTTAATATTTTTTTTATTCTATTTATTTAATCTTAAAATGCTTAAAATTAAAAATAAACAACAGAATTGATTAAAAAATTTTATTTAAAAGATTGTTTATAAAAAACTATTATTATTATAAATAAAGCCCTTTACACTATCTTATACTAAATTTTAAAAAATATTAATAATATTATTAAAATGTTATTTTTAAACGAAGCATTACTTTAATATTTACTATACTAAACTTTAATTAATAATTTATTCCTAAAAAATGAAATAAAAAGAATTATTAAAAAAATATGAATAAAAAATTAACTAATTAAAATTATATAAAAAACTTTTTATTACCTTTTAAAATATACAGATTTTAATTAAATATTTATGTTATAATCTATATTCAATTAATTCCTTAATCAACTTTATAATAATATATTAAAGGAATATTTTTTAATTTTTAATATTAAATTATTAAATCTTTTATACTAAAATATCCAAGCATTTGAATACCAAGGTTTCGGATAATAATAGTATATCTTAATCTTATCCCTTCCAAATATTGGGGTTTGAGCGTAGACGGTCCTAACACATTTACTATATCAAACTTTAATTTATTACTATACTAGATTTCCAAATTATATAATAAGAAGGATTATATATATATAATTATAATCTTTTTAGCGATATAATAGATGATCTAAACTTAATATCCATTAATTTTTTAATATAATATATAATTTTTAATATTTTCGTTATATATTCGATTATATATTTTTTAAAAAAAGCTTATATTTAATTCAAATATTAAATTAATATGGAACCAGCTATTTGTTATTATCTATAATTATTAATTTAATTATAAGTTTTGATAATATATTAATATTGAAGGTATTTATATTCTATTTTTATAAAAAATAAATTATTTTCAGTTTCTTTAATATAAAGGCAATCTTATTTTTAGTACTCCATTTTATAATCTAATTTATATTATACTTTAATATAACTATATTATTTTTTATGGATTTTAAGGTTTTATAAATTGTAATATTATCTGTATATTTAAAATGTAGTAAGTAATCTTAATTTAGTAGTTTAGCTAAATATAGTAAATATAGAATTAGGGATAATAGTAACTTTTGTGAAATTCTATATTATATTTTTAACTTTGAGATATATATACTTTTTAACTAAACTTTAATTTTATGTTTCATTAGAAATAAATCAATTAGTTAAAACAATTTTATAAATCAATTCTATTTCTTTATTCGTTTTAGTAGCCTTTTGAATATTAATATGTTAAATATACTCTATATATTTGATATAATTAATATTATTTTCTTACTCTAAACAAAAGCTAACTTTACATTATATACAAAAAAAACTATTAAATTTATTATTAAATATTTGGAAAAAGCTTTATTATACTATAAACTAATTACTTTATAATATATTGCTGTTTAAGAGAACTTTTTAGTAATAAACTACTCTAAAAACTTTTCCAATGTATAATAATAATATAATCGATTTTTAAGAGTGTATTAATAACTTATTCTTTTTTTCTATATTTGGAAGTATTATTATTTCCATTAACTTCCATTTAAATAGAAAGTATAATAATTTTAAATATTTTTAAAAAAAGTTTTTTATAAATACTTTAATATATTATTAATAGGTTTTTAGTAATTAAATAATAATACAATCCGCTTTTAGGAAAGTACTTAATATATTAATTATATTCTTTTTTATTTTTTTAAATAAAATAAATGTTATTTATAAAAATATTGATTACCCTCTTTTCACTTTAAAAAAATTGTAATTTAGGTTGTTTAAGTTATTATATTAGTATAATACCTTTTTTAATAAAACCTCCGCTTTTTTTTTTAATTTTTTTAATATTTATATTATTTATAATTAGCAGCAGGGTTTTAAGCGATAAAGCTAGTTTATATTAATCTATTATTTTGTATAGATTAATATCGTTTGCTATATTATTGATAATCTAATACTAATAGTTATATTTAGTATTTCAAATCATTAAAAGCATTTTATATCATTTTGTTTCTAAATTTGGTTTAAACTGTTTATATGCTTTTGTATAGTTAGCGTGTAGTTTGATATACGCCAACGTTTATTATAATGCTAATTTGGTTTTATTTTGTAAATGCTTTTTTATTGTTTTAATTATATTCTAAAAGAGAATAATTAGAAGTTTAATGATATCGTTTAAATTGCTTATTTTTAGTACATTAGTTAATTATAATAAATACAAAGTTCTAATATTAATAATATATATAAACTTTAATAAATTAATTTTTATAATTTGGTAATTTGAGTTATTATTAGCTTTTTTAACCTTTTTTTAATAATAATATTATTAAAAAAATAATCCAAACTATAATTCAAATTATGTTTAACTATCGTTTTTGCGGATAGAATATTTGAAAAGGTTAAATCAATAGTGTACTTGATGTAATATGTAAGCTTTTCTGGCTTTTTAATAAAGTTTGCTTTATTGTTAAGGAATTAGATAACTAGGAAAACGCTCTGATTAAAGAATTTAATTCTTAGTTCGAATATATTATATTTTACATTGAAATTCTTTTTAATAAAGAAGTTTGATGAAATCTATATATTTATTATATACTTAATCATTCATTTAATATTTAGTTTTTTATATATATTAATAATATAATAGCTATTTATTTTTAGCCAAATAATATTGTAATTATTACTATTTTAACGTTATTAAATAATTAGGTCCATTACTTTTCGTATATAAAATATTGTTCTTAATTTTTCCACTTTATATTTTAATATTAATATTTGCTTTTAGAAATTTATTAATGTATAATATTTATATACTAAATAATTTTATATCTTTATTTTTGGGTATACATTAGGTTTTTGTATATAAATTATATTAACCCTTTTTTTAAATATTAATTATAATAGGGTTTATATATACTAACCCTAATTTCCCTATATTCATCTAAATTATTTTTAATTTATTAATTTAAACAATTATACGGTTTCTATTATTTTATTTTACTTTACTTTTTAATATAAAAAAATAGTAAAAGAAAAGGTTATATTAAATTCTATACTATTGTTAAAAATGAAATTTATTTTATTATCGGTTTTAATGTATATATTTCGTTTTAATAATTTTGTAAAGTTAAGAAAACTAGTAAAAGCCATTTTATATTTAATTTGCTTTAATTATTAAGCAATTATTTTGTATATAGTTATATGTATTTCTGAAATTAAAATCATTATTTAAATCCTATTCTTAAAATATTACTTTTATTAATATTTAGTTGTTAGTTTGTATGTTTTATATGTAACTATTTATTAATAGCAAATATTTTTAAACTGATTTATAGTAAACTAGTTTATTTTTTTATCTATTTTTTTTGGTGTAATCATGTAATATTTATATTCTATTGGGAAAGGGCTGTAGCAACTAGTATATTTAGACAGGAATGTATAAATAACGCTAAATGCACTTTAGTATTTTATTATTATTATATTGCAATTATTATATTTATAAATTATACGATAAATTAAAAAATTATAATAATTTTGGCAATTAAGATTATATAATTTTATACTCTTCTTTTTCTTTGATAATTTAGAATATTCTAAAAACTTAAAAAGAGTAAAAAAACGGATTTCCTTTTTAAAACTTACAAATTATACTATTATCAATTTTAAAATCCTAATATTATAATAATTAATCAATTTCATTTCAGTTTATATCTTAGTTTTTTTAAAGATGGTTTTTTATAATAATAAGCTAATTGTTTGAAAGGTTCATTAAAACGTTAAGGGTATATATTATTAGGTAGTATATATACCATTTTTTTATTAATTCTAATATAATACAATAGATGACTTTATAGATCAATTTGGTATTTAATTTCTTTAGAATAAGATTATATATTATTTTGGTATCAGATTTAATTATCCAATTCGTAAAAATAATTTATAGTTAAAGAATATTTTTAATTATAATTTGGAGTATTATTTTTGTAATAACTTTTTGGATAAAAAAAACTAATTATGGATAAATAAAATTTCTAATTTAGTTTAGATATAAATATAAAGATTTATTCTTCCCTTTTAGTTTATTAGCATTATAATACTAATTATTAATAATTTGATTATTTATAGATCTAAAATTTTAGATTCCCTATTATATTTTAATGGAATAATATATTTTTATAGGGCGATATATTATAATAATATAACCGTTTTTATAATTATTATATTTAAGGTTTTAAAGGTTTTTATATAAAAAGTTTTGAATAATTGCTTTATAATAACGATTTTAAAGAAATATTAGTTTAAATATACTAATAATCCATTTTTAAATTTTCTATATAAATCTTTTTTATTTATTTAAAAAATTATATACAAAAGTTTTAATAGCCTTTATAAATCTTGTAAGTATAATATATTGTAATATTATTTTATATTCCATTTGTTTTAATTTGATTAAATATAATTTAAAATGCTGATATATTGATAAGGTTAACCATTAACGGAATAGGTAATATACCCTACAAAATTCCGGTATATTAGAAAAGTAAAAGGAATATAGGCATTTGCTTATATATATATATATTATTATCCGCGATTGTAAATTATCGAAATGGTTAAAATATTATTATTACTAATGGTAATAGAGCGAATGAATGGATTAATAGGATTGTTATTCGTTTAATATATCTTTCAAATTTAATAAAAAAATGATTACTTAATATTCTAATAATATTATTTTAATCATTTAAAAACAACAATATAAGAATCTAAGATTTATAAAAAACTATATTATCGAATATATCAGGAATCTATAGAAAAATAAAAAAAAATGTAATAACTAAAAATCAATATATTGTTTGATAAATCTATAATATATATATAATAATAATAAACTAATTAAAAGCATTTTTCAATCTTTTTCTTATTATCTAAATTACTAGTTTTAAAGAAGAAAATATTAAAGTATTTAATAAGCGATTTTAATAATAAATGAACGATAAAATAAGAAAACTAAAATTTGTATCATTTAATAAAGATTTATTTTAAATTATAGTATTTACTAATATATTATTTATATATAATTCAGATCTTTTTTTACAGATTGGTTATATTATAGCATTTACAAATTAGGATAATAAAGCGAATTTGATTTATTAATTATTAATTAAATGTAAAAAAGTTATACAAAATGTTCTTATATTAGAATTATACAGAATAATATTTAGCTTTAATATTAGTATTACAATTAAAGGTATTATTAATAATATATTCAAAAATAAAAACATTCCTTTAATTATTCATATTAATTTAAAATTACTTTATTAACATTTAACTAAACTCGATATTATCCAAAAAAAGAAATTTATAATTAATATAATAGTATTTTAACAATTCTATAGATAATAAAAGATTATAAAGATTAAATAAATTAATAAAGAATCTAAATCCTACAGATTTTATAATTAAAATAAAACTATTCTAAATATTAAAGGATCTGATTGATAATAATAAAATCAATATTAAGATTATAAAATGAATAAAAAGGAATTAAAGATTTTTTATAAAGAAAATTACATTAATAGATATAGATATATTATTATTAACAAAAATTGAGTATTTTAAGTATTAAAAAAGAATAGTTATAATATCACTTTATTGATTTACTAAACAAACTAATAGAATAATAAGTATATAATTTAATAAAAAAGGATTCATTAAAAAGGTTTAATTCGACTTTTAGATAATTACTAGTATTAGAATAATCATATAATACGCTAGACTCCGCGCTAACGCTTTGGCATTTTATATAGTTATCAATCCATAGCTTTTAGATAATGATCTTTTAGAGCAATAACAATATATTTTATAATATACCCATTATTGACTTTCAACTGCATCAGTTAAACCAACAAATATTAAGTATACAAAAAGTATATTCAAGATATTAAAATGAATATAATTAAAGTAGATATTATAAAGTTATATTTAGAATAGAAAAAATAGAATTAATTGGATTTATTAATATTAATCCACTATCAAAAAATATAAAGTTTTATATTATAATAGCAAAAATATTATTTTTATTACTATTTTACGATATAAATTAATTAATGTTAGTTTGGCTTCGTAAGGTAGGTAGTATGTTATAATATAGGGGTAAGGTTTATTCTATATATCTATCTCTTCTCTTTTTTTATATTTATAATAAGATAAATGAATAAAAAGAGTTTTGTAAAGACTATATAAGCGTTACTATTTGATATATTTAAAAAATTATTATTAAATTTTTCTTTGTAACTTTAGAATCTTTCAAGATTTCAATATCATTGGAATTCATAAAAATTATAGTTTTCAAACTTAAATGTGAATCATTAGTAGGAAAACTATTACAAAAACGATTTAATATGAATATAATAAAATCTTATTTAATATAAATGAAGGATAATAAAAAAATTATTACCCTTTAAAATAATGAAAGACGTTAAATAAAATTATAAATATATTTACATTATAAACGAATATTAAACGAATATTTATTATTATAAAAATTTATATGGAAATATTGAGTTTAGTATATAAAATTATTATTCTAAAAAGAATAAATCATTGTAATAAAATTGATTTGAATTAATAATAGCATCTGTTCAAAACAAAAATAAGAAGAAATTATTATTTTCAGATTTTATATAGGTATAATGACACTAATATGTATAAGTTCAAAACAGAATTGAATATCCTTTTTTTCAAATTAAAAGATTATGAGTAGAATTCAAATTTATACAATTTTTAATAATATGATTATTTCTACTATTCAAACTTATTATTAAGTTAGTAGTTCTTATTGAATACATGTAATTATAGATTCGATTATAATGTCGTAAATAAACTTTTAAAATATTCATTGGAAATCAATAAAGAATACTAATATTATATATAATATCTATTTCCAAAAAGAAAAGTTCAAATGGTATTATTCTCAATTAACATCATATAATAAACTACTAGAATTTATTAATACAATATTGTAATAAAACTATGTTTTTTGTAAATTAAAAGGTTATTAATATAATTTTCATTTTGTAATACTTAAATCTAAGTTCTATTAAAACTTGCCACATAGAAGAATTTTAAAAAATAATAATAAGTTATAGGTATACAATTCTATTTCAATTGATTCAAATCTTCAGAAAGGATAATATAAAATATAAGTTCTTTATTTTGGATTTTTCAATAAAGTTTTGTTCAAACGCAGTATACTTTTTAACATTGCTAATAATAAAAGATTTGTTAACATAAATTGTTTTAATTACCTTAGTATTATGATTAATGAAATGTTTATTTTGAATCACAAAAAGCTTTGAGAAAATATCTGTTTTACTATTCAAATTCTAGTATAAACCCAATATAATAATAACTCCATGTGAATAGATATATTTTAAGATATAATGGTATTAAAAGTATTATTATTGTATCTATTCAAAAGACTTTGTAAATCTATTTCATTATAATAATTTTTTGTGAAGAATTTTTTTATATTCTATGGAAAATTTATTCGAATTTTCAAACGATATAATAAATCTCATAGCAAATAATATTATTCTCTTTATTATATTATAAGAACATACATTCTATAAATAACTTATTATTTTTCCATGTTTAATCCCTTTATAGATTTGAAACTCTATTATTAAATATCAAACTATATTTAGTTTTAATCGATTTGATTTGATTTTCTCTGCTAAAATACTTTATTTTTCTTTTAAAGATATTTGAATAAATCTTTGAATTATTCATAATTATAATAGATATTCTTTAAATTAAGATGGATTGTAAATATAAAGTTTTCTAATAATTCTATTTATTAAGCTTTTAGATTAATTATAATCTTCTATAACCTAATTGAAACTTTTTAAGCTTTATTAATATCAACCCAATTAAAAATATTTTCTTTAGCTTTTTTAATAAAAATATCAAAAGTGTTAATTAATTCATTAATAAATATTAATAATGACTTTATTAAATTTAGTATAAAAAAATCATTTTCATAAATAAAATAATGAATGTAATGATTAATTAAAGCTTTATTTAGAAGGTTATTAGATATAATAACAAATTTTAGCTTATTAAACTATATATTTAGAAATGAAAAAATCTTAATTTGAAGACAAATTGAAATATTAATTCTATAAATGTAATTATCTCAAAAGCTTATACGAACTTTTTTTATTAGTTATTTCTTTTTTATTGGAATATAAATATATATATCTAGTAATATTAAAGACAAAAAAATATCACATTTATCATTAATACTTAATCATATATAATATATATATATATATATCTTATATGATATGTATCTTTTAAGAAAAAAGTATTAATTATAATACCATTTATAATATAAACCATTTTATAATGGAGTTTTAGCCATAATTTTAAATATGCTTCTATTTTTATTTAAAATCTATAATATAACAAACCTGAAACTTTTAATGATTCGATATAGTTTAGTTCTATTACATATATTTGGATTCTTAGATTCTTATGATAAAATTATAATACCTATACTCATATTAAATTTTTATCTGATTATTAATGATTTAATAAACCAATTTTACTTTTACTTTCTTTTCATAAAAAAGAATATTTTTTTTCAAAATACTTTATTAATAATAAATAAAACCTATTTAGAATTATTAAATCTAATAGAGGGTTTTAATCGGGAATATAATTTATACGTATAAATCATTTAGTCATAATACTATTAATATTCTTATATTCAATCCAATACAACATTTCGAGTTTTTAAGATTTATAAAATTCAATTTCTTTTTTCAAATATTCTTTTAAACTTTCTTTTAATAAACTTATAATAATCTTTTTTGTAAATTTAATGTTCGTTAGTAAAAAATGAATAAAATACTAATACTTAATATTTTAGGTAATAGGAATGATATTATTATAAAGAACCAAGTTTTATATGAATAGACGGATTAAAGAAATAGAAAATAATAAATTCAATTAAGTAATCTAGAAGATTTTAATTCTTGTATGTTATACAAAAGAAAACATTTATGTTAAAAATAATAGAAAGTATTTTTTGATACTAGATTATAATGAATTGTATTTAATTAACAAGACCAATGTATAGAAGATTAATTTGAAGTATTAGTAAATTTTAAGATAATATTTAAATGTGCGAGGTTTTACATATGTAAAATTATATAATAGTACTAAATAATATTTTATAATGAATATAAAATAAGAGCATTAGAATGATACAAATCAATCTTTTGAAATTTTGAACACAAATATAAGATTAGTTATCGATTTAAAAGGAAAAGTTTGAATTTTTCTTATAAAGTGCATTTTTACTATAATCATTACAATTAGATTTATTATACCTATTAATCTTTAAAACCTAAAATTAAGAAGTAATTTAGTGGATACATTTTAAAAAGAAGATTATTGATGGAAACTATAGAATTTTTAAGATTATTTACTACATAATATTATATATTAAAAAATGATTATATAGATTGTGTTTAAACTATTAAATCTGTTTAAAAAAATAAATAATAATTGATAATACTTTTTTATAAATTGAACTTTCATAGTCATTCTTATCCTTTATATACTATATTAAATCATTGATTTTGTGAAAGCATAAAAAACGAAAATGCTATTTTTGATTATATCTTGAAAAAAATTAATTCGATAATAATATATTAATTATATTTGAAATATTAATACTTCAATTTGAAACTGAAATAGCTTTGTTAAAATAAGATACAAACAAATATTATACCGTAAATAAACTTATTTTAAAGCTTATTCTTTATAGATTTATTCTTTTATTTACTATTTTTTCATTAGTTTTTCCTATTCTTTTTTTCTTAATCTTTTAGTTTTTCAATCTAACAAAATCAGAAAAACACTTTTTTAAAAAGAATTCCAAAATAAAAACATTTTTACAAATGTTATTATTAACTCTAATACTTCAGCCTTCTTGTATTAAATTCCTTTTATTCTTTTAGATTGTGTTTTTG
The DNA here is from genome assembly GCA_009299455.1 of Monilinia laxa. Lineage (NCBI taxonomy): Eukaryota > Fungi > Ascomycota > Leotiomycetes > Helotiales > Sclerotiniaceae > Monilinia > Monilinia laxa. Next base: position 45,911 of record VIGI01000026.1, read on the forward strand.
GAGTTTTAACTTATACTTTCATTCTTGTCTCTAAATACTTTGAAATACCTAAATTATATTAAATTGTATTTATCGTTTTCTTTATTCTATTACATTTGATGATTAAGTCCACTAAATACTTTTATGAAAAAACAGCTCCTCTTTTCATAAGAACATATAAAATAAAAGTTTCAATTAGTTGAAATAAGAAAATATATAATGACTTTTATTTTAAATTCAATATAGTTATGAGAAGTCAATAATAATACTAAGCTTATTGAATTCAAATACAACTGATTTGTATTTGATAATAAACTTATTAAAGAATTCGAAATTTTTAATTTTTAAAAATAAATATTGATGTTATTTGAACACTTTAAAATAATATCTAAATGATTAATAATAATCATGGAAACAATTAATCATTTTTATTATATAAAGATATTTTTCAATAATTATTAGAGAAATGTTTTAATCGAATCATAAATAAAAAGAATTATATCCAAATTCTTTATAATGTAACTTTTCCATAAAGCTACTGTAATCAAATCAAAAACAATTTCCTTTCTATTTATGTGTATTATATGTAAATTAAAAGTAATCTTAGCTCTTTTATTTAAACATACTAATAAACTATTCATTTTAATTATATTATAAACATTTTTGAGTTGAGCCTTAAAATTCTTAGATCCTTTTAAACATAATTTTGCTTATAATATTAAATTATTGAAAACTCTAATTGAGATTATATTACTTTAAATGCATGTATTATAATTAATATTAAGCCCTTAAATGAAAAAGAATTCATTAATAAAATCATTTTTCCTTAATATAATATTATACTATATCCTTATAAAACTTAAAGTTAACTAGATATTTATTAAACTCAAGTTTCTGATAATATTTCAACTTTTTTTGAAAATCAAGAATATCAGATCCTAATAATAATAAAATCTTTATAAAGTATTTGTTATTGAAATTAGAAAATCATTATTCTATTATAAAAAGCGTTATACTAAATATTCCTCTCTGTTCAATTCTTTAATTATGATTTTTTTAATAGAAATTTATTACTCATTAGTAGTTAAATTATGATGTCTTTAGTCTTGAAATCCTAAAATATAGACAAAAGGATTATAAAATTAAGATTCACTCAAAGAAAATAATACTTACAAAGGTGTCTTAGTTATTCTTTAATAGCATTTAAATAGTGAAAGTTTCAAAGTAATAATGATATATTATAGTATTTTCATTTTGTTAACTTCTTTTAGAAATAAATGATATAAATAATAATTAATAATTGTATTTACACATTGAAAACCTCAAAAACTTAGTATTTGAATAAAGGTATATTTTAAGAATGATAAACCTCTGTTATACTACCTTACAATAACGAACCTTGATTTCATTAATTCTTTTCTTTACATAAAATAATCATTCAATTATATTCTCATCGCTTTTATAGTCATCATAGTTTGACAGAATCTATGATATTAAAGATTATTACTTTTATAATTGTTCTGTATTTCAAGAATATTATTTATATACTTTAGTTCGAACGAAGCAAAATTCATTGCTATTTCAAGTCCATTTTATTAAAAGATTCAAATTGTAGGTCTTTGTATTTCATTTTTTTCACTTTATGAAAGAATTCAAGAACGATTTTCAACATTTTTTAGAAAAAACAATTATAAATAAAATATTTATTTATAAAGTTTTGTAAATAATAAAAAAGGAGATATTATATATAATATTGTAATATTAGAACATTCAGGAGAATAGAATATAACGAAGACCATAATTCAATTATATATAATCAACCTTTTATTTTGATAAGATCATTTATAAGACTTTCAGAGAATGAATTACTATCTAGGTAATTGTATATTGCTTCAATATTTTGAAAGTTATAAAATTATTTAAATGAATGCATATTGAAAAATCAAAAAAGGGCATTTCTACAAAGCTCATTATATATATACATTGTTTATTCTAATGTTTTTATAAATGTATGAATGATAAGTAAATATAAAAATAAGGGTTATTGAAGATGATTGATTATCAAACAGAAAATCAAGAACTATTCAAAAATAATGATTCAAATAAAATAAGAAAATAAGAAATAATGTCAATAAAATAGTATTAATGTAAAAAACATAAAAATAATTGTAAAGAATAATATATCATAATAACTCAAAAGTACAAAAGACATCGAACAAAATAAAATAAACCTTTGACCTTTTGAAATACTTATATGAATTGATATTTATTTGATAAGATTCTTGAACATAAATATATTATGAAACAGAATATAATTAGTAATGAATAAAGATAGGAATATAGTACTATTATCATTATAAAAATATTAATATAAAAACTGAAGGGTATGAATAGATATAATATCCTTTTTCAATCTTAGAATATAACAGTATGTATTTTAAAAAATTTGTTATATTTCAGCTATTTGATTTATAATTTATAAGAATCAAAACTATTCAATATTTCAAGCTTATTCATTCAATAAATTCAATTAAAAAGCATTTATCAAAACTACTAGTGATTGATAATATTATATTACAATTAAAAAAAATGATAATAATTCAAATTAGAATATTCAAAATGTTAATCTAATTGTTCTAAGAACAATCGATAATGAATATCATAAAAATTTATTCATGGATCTGAAAGGTTATGATTATAAAGTACTAGCTCAGCTTGTATTGAAATATATTTTTGTAATTCAATAAAATTATTGAATTATTTTTTTTAAATCAAATTTACTCAAAACCTTAATATAGATGAAAACTTTCAATTCTTAGTATGCTATATATTAGAATATCGAAAATATCATTTAATTTAATAAAGAAAATTAAACAAAATGATCTCAACAATAATCTTTTAGTTTGTTACTATATAAATGAACAATTATATACAAAGTTTTGATTTTTGTTATATAAAAATGATATCTCATATCAATTATATAAATTTATAATAATAAAATTCAATTGACAAGGCTACCCTTTCCTTATTGTGAAAACTATCAATAGTATAAACCTATATCATTACTGTTTTATTTTAGTCATTGTAAAAACACACTATAAAATGAAAATATATTATTCAAGCTTTAATAATGTATCTAGAAAACAATATAAATAAAAATAGTAATATAAATAAAAATAGTAATAATAATAACAATAATAATAATAATAATGAAAGTAATAAGAATCATAATATATGAAGGAAAAAAGCAGTAATATCAATCCAATTACTAACAAATAAATAAACCAATAAATATTCGAGCATTCTATGAAATTACATATACTAAGATTAAAGATATATTACCTATAAGAAAGTATGGGATTAAAGCTAATAATAACAAAAACTGAAATAATAATACTTATAAATCAAATCAAAACGGTAATTGAAAAATTACGATATTAATAATTTCCAATATGAATGGATTTATTAATACTAATATAGAGATAATCTATTTAGGATTGAATCAAATTAAATTTAGTAAATGTGATATGAAAATAGATGATTCAATACAGCATTTTAATTGGAATATAAAATATCTTACATGAGTATATATAAAGATTATTAATTAAAACATACAATAATCATGAGTAACAGTAATAATAACAAAATGATATAATATAGGTACTATCAATAATATTTTCAATCAAATTTAAATATAATCATTTACAATAATACAAAGAAGAACAGCACACCTAACGCTATACTTCTCAGAGATTCAGGCCTACTATCCGATAAGGCTATACTGAAGGAAGCGAAGCTTTGGTTTATATTACAAATTTAAACAATAGGTTTTATTTATTCTCTGATTTATCGAATAATATTTTTATTTGTTATTAGAAAATAAAAGAAGGGATCCCTATAAATCGTTAAAATTAAGATTTAGTATATAATACGAATCTTTTCTAACATTTTTAGATTGATATTATAGCCTTTGTATTTTATATTAAACTATAAAAAAATTCTATTTAAATAATTAATAAAAAAACTATAAGAATTGTTTTTTAAAACTAATAAAATTCTTTACTTTTTTAAAAATAACATTATCTTTTTAGATAGATTCAAATAAACTCAAAAAAGAATTAAACTTATAGATTATAAATCTATTATTTACCAAAAATAGAAAACAAATTAATTTGAATTTAAGAATTATTAATAAAAATTTTTACATTTTTATTATAAAAACTATCAAAATCTAAAAGAATTTTTAATATATTATAAGAATGTTTTATAATATCGGATTTTAATTTTATATTAATAATTCTTTAATAATCTACTTTTTACGAAATATTTTTTTAAACTTTTCTTAATAAGCTTTTTTAATTTATTAAAATGTTGTACAAATGTTTAATATTAAAATTCAATAGATTTTTGAATGTATTAAAATCAAAAGGAATAAAGCAATTGAAAACTTATAAATTATAAAATTATATAAATCTAAAATATAAAGTTTATTTATAAAGCTATTATTAATAAAATAAGCTTTCCATTTAAGATTTTATGTTTTAATATTTAATAAAAATAATAAAGTTTTAGAAAGATATAAATATCAACATTCAGTTTGTAAAATCAAACTATTAACTAAATTTAATTTATTTAAATATTAGTTTTATTAAATTCTAATATTTAATTTTATAAAAGGTTTAAATATAAAAACGTAAATTTGGAATGTTTTTATAATTGATTCGAAATATTGAAATATTTAATATATTATTAAAAAGTTTAATAGCCTTTTAATTAGTAGTTCAAACGATTTTATATTCTTTTCTTTATTCTAATAAAGAGCTTCGAATATTTAACAAAAGTATTACTATTTTTATTGAATCTTACTAATTTAATAAATGTTACAAATTTTTCTTCTGAAATTTATTTAAAATAATTATATTAGTTTTTCTATTTTTTCTTTTTTCTTTTTTGTGTTTATAAATTTTAAATTATATTAAAAATTTCCTTTCTTTGTGATATTTTATATTCATAAGATTTTTAAATTTATAAATCTTTTCCATTTATATTTATTAATCTATACATTTTATTATATATACTTTTCAATTATTTTAATTCATAAAAAAAGTTTTCTTTAAATAAATTTTTGTTTTATCTTTTAATTTGCTTTTTGAAATTATATCAAATCAGACTTATGTTAATTTTAATGAATCTATATTTAGATTAGATTTCATAAATTAAATTTTCAGTTGAATATAAATACTATGTTTTTCAAAAGGTTTTTAGAATGAGGCTTTAAGCCTCATCTGTTCGTTATAAAAATGTTACTACTACTTTTACTACTACTATTACTACTACAAGCTAGAACAGTGTTAAGAATATTTCTATAAAATTTAAGAATAATCTTCGTATAGTTTTGATATGTTTTTAAAGTAATTTTGAAGTAATTCAAATATTTTATTATTTTTGATTATCAAAATAACTATGTAATTTAAAAGCATCTTTGAATATCTTAATCGTTTTATCATTTTATCGAAACGATTGTAAAACAATTTTGAAATACGCTATAGAGTTGTTATTTAACAGAAGTGCAACCTGAATACTGTAGGTATACATTCAATCTCAATTTCAAATATATTCAAAAATATTGCAAAATGATCAAAAATTCGTCAATATCTAGTATCTATAAGTTTGAGTATATATAAAATAGTTTTTATCAATTAAATTATACTTATATTAATATTATTTCAAGCTAGGCTTAGAATGATATGACCTACACCTAGATTGTATTAATACCTATAGGTATGATACTGTATAGATTTTTGATAAAATTTAACATATTGTAGTATAATATCGAAAGCTATTACCTAGATATACTAGTATATAATAGTAATAGACTTTATGTTTATTCAGTAAAGAAAGGCTGTAGATCTAGAATTGTGTATTTAAAATTTCATTTTTTTGAATGTATAAAAGGATATTAAATTAAGGAATTATATTAAAAGGAATTTAAAACAGTGTTTTTGATTTATAAGAAGGTTAATAAATTTTGATTTGATATACTTTTTATATTTTGTTTAATATGAGAAGAATTATAGATGGAATTTGAAAATATACAAAAACGTTATAATATTACATTAAGTTATATCTTACGATACTATAATGTTTATATAATATTTATGAGTAAAGACTATCATTAAAAATAATTTTTTATAAAGATAAATGATTATGGAAATGGATTAATGATTATTAAATAGCAACATAAAAAAGAAAGGAAAGAAAAGAGAAAATATATTATTGTGTATAATGTATAATATAAAGGTTTATTAAAAACAGATTTTGAAATAAAAGCCAATAATTTTCAAAAGTTTATAAAAATTTAACGAGTTGATTAAAAGGAATGAAAAAAAATGAAATTTTTTTACTAATAATATTAATAATATTAATAAATAATAAAGTAATTTTCTAGAATGTTTATGGATTTTTCAAAAAATACATTATATAGATATAAAACCTTAATGATATTATCGAGGTTTTTCGTAATTGTTTTATTATATTCAGATTTACTATAATAATAAGTAAGATCTTCTTATATAAAACTAATTTTTAAAAAGATCAAATTCTAATAAACATACAATTTATCATACTGAGTTCCATCTTCAATAGTATACAAAAAATTTGAATTTGTATTTAAGGTGTTAAATTTATTGTGTATAAAAACAACAAATTTCGAATAATAATACTTATTCGATTAATAGTAAATCAAAAAACTAAATCAGTATTTTATTTATGTATATAAATATTAATATTTGCGAATCTATTAATAATTATATTCTTTCTAATTCTAATGGAATTTTGAAATATAGATATTATGGAATTGTATCGAATTCTAATAAATTATAAAAGCCTATTATAAAAGATTTAAATCGTTTTTTCTAAAGTATTCAATTTTGAATATATAATTAATATATATTGAAATATTCAAAAGCATTTTAAGAATAATATATCATGATCTTTTTGGAAAATTCATAGCTTTTATATCCAAAATATATAGTATTCAGTTGATTAAACTAAATTCAAATTCTATTCATCTCTTATTTTAGTAAACAATCTATTCATATTTAACATATTTTTATGAATTTTGATACTATTTAAATTTGTTGAAAGGAATAAGTATATTATTTGAAGAAAACTTGTTTTATTATATTTTCAAAGTATAAGTATTTATTTTTCTATTTATATTATTAATAATGTACTTTTTAATAACATATATATAATCTAAAATTTACAAAAATCATTGAGGCTCAATATTAGTAAATAAATACGCAAGTTAATAGATTGTAATTTTTTGCTATTTCTTTTATATTTATTTTATACTTATTTTATATTTAGAAAAAAAGATATAAAATATACTCTTATATATTCAAGAATGTAGTTTATTAACCTTTTAAATGTAGAAAGCGAAATATAATTTGGCTTTTTTCAATTTCATTTTTTTAACTAATATTCTTATACTTCTATAATATAAGATAATTAAAATAGTTTTGTAAATTGATAGAATTTGTCGAATTATCATAGATGATCTTTTATTCATTATATTTACATATTATTCTATTTTAATATTTATAATAATATCGTAATTGAAATAGAAAAGCTTAGAGAATTTTATTTCATCAATATATTATACTTCGATTTTCATACATCAGAAAAAGATAATTAAAATAATAATTGTTTTTTGTAAAGCTAATATTAAGAATTAATCTTTGATTTTAATCGAACCTTTAATATGATAAATAATATATTAAACATTTCTTGTTCTTTTTATAACATATTCTTGAGAGATATATTTGATTATCAACAACTAATTATTTTTTTTTCTTCAATGTAATAGATATTAATATAATAATTGAATTTTTGAGAATCATAGAGTTAAGGGTTTATAATCTATTTTCTAAATTAAATTTATTATTTCAAGCCTCTTAAATATAGAAACAATTTTATTACAAATGCTTTATTATTTGAGATTCCTAATTTCAATGATTAAAAATCTTATATTGATATTTAGGATTATTGAATCCTTATAAATAAATATATACATTATCTATACTATTGAATTTCATTCTAAGGTTCTACAATAAAAGCTTCGTTAAATAAAATATATAAGAAAAAATAGAAGAAATTTCTATAATATATTATATAATCTTTTATAATGAAATATATTAAATTTATTAAAAAAGTTTGAATGTATTCATTAAGAAGAAAAAAATTGATGTATTTAAGAAAGATTAATTGTTATTTTTGACATTTTATATAATCAAATAATTGTTGTTTTAAGAATATATTAAACAATTTCTTAAATATTTATTATAATTATATAGTAATGTTTCCACTTTAAAAAAAATATTGTTTTTCTATTATAAACAAAGTAAACCATGAGATTTAGAATAGTTCATTCTAAAAACGTCACTCTATATTATGAATTTAATATTTTATATATAAAATTGTTTAAATAATGCTTTTTTGGATAATTCTATTGAAACTTTTAAAAATGTATAAAATAAACTTTATGAACTTTGAAAAGTGATTTACTAATCTATTCTTTCTTCTTACTTTCAATAATATCATATTTTCAACGAATTTTCAAGTTTATAAGAAATGCTTAAATTTAAATATTTATTATAAAACTTCTATAGAATATATTTAATAGATTTTTAGTATATACTCTTAATAATTTTATTACAATCTAGTTTATTTTCAACAATTTAGTAATAATTTGTAGAATATTCTTTTTTATATTTCCAATAAAGCTAATATTATTTCAAGAATTATATTTAATTTATTTCATAATAATTCACTTGATTATAATTTAAGAATTCTAGAATAATACTATTTCAAAACCTAAATTTTTTTATTCACAAGAATGTCATAAATGTTTTACAATCTCAATTAATATATATGTTCTTTTCACCAATTATATTAAAACATGAAATATTTTATAAAATAGACATCAGAATATATTTTTTATTATATATAAAATTATTAAAAGATTGAATAAAATTTATAATTCTTTTAAAAAAATCATTTAATAAGATTATTCTTATTATTTATATATTAAATACTAGAATTTGTTCTAGAACAATTAGCGGATGATTGTAGATATATAATACAATCTATTATTCTAGATATAATGAATTACTTATATATTTCAAAAATGATTATATTATTGATATTTATTCAGAATATATTTCTATTAAAAATAAAATTTCTCTATTATATCTATAAAGCCATTTTTCTATACATATATATTAGTATTTAAGAATAAATGGGTTTCCTTCTTTCTATTATATAATAGATCTAAGAATTTATGAATAAATAATAATTATACTTTAAATAATTTTAAATTTATATATTTATCTTGATTTAAGATTTTTAGATATTAATAAGATCTTTTTCTATATATAAAATATTATGAAGATGATTCTATATATAAATATATCTTCATTTATATCCATCTAACTAGTTTATATTATTCATAATTAAACCTTTTGATTATAATTATTATGATAATATTAATAATAGTATTTTAATCTATAGAAAATTTAAAAATTATCAATTTATCACTGTTTTTTATTATAGATTTATTGAAATTTTAGTACAAAAGTTTTCTAACAAAATAATAAAGCCTTGATTCTTCAATATCATATTTAGTTTTCTAGACCCTTATATTACATTCTTATATATCATTACTATTATATTTAGTCTCCATTTAAATTGAGAAGTAATTAATATCTTGATTTTTCAAATAAATTAAAAAAGGTTCATAATAAATTAATTATTTTAGAGGTCATATTTATATGTTTTTCAATGATATTTAATTCTTTATATGAAAAACTAATAAATTTATTCTTCACATATTCGAAAATCATAAAATAGCAAATATAATTTAAAATAAAAATATAAATAGCAATTTATGCATTGCGAAAAATTAATACAATCAATTTTCAAAAAGCGAATATATTAAGTCAATTTGATGTTATATTAGTGTAATAGATATATTAAATTTGTTCAAAGAATCATAGAATTTTAAATATTTAGAATTTTATTAAATAAAGATATCATTTTTATTCATAATAGTAATTATATTATTATTGTTGAAAAATGAAAATACTTTTATAAATTTTGAAAATAATTTGACTTTGACAAGTTTACTAATTTTAGAATTAATTTAATAGTGAAAAAGTTAATATTTTATTAAATGTTAATGAATCTCAATTAATAATTTTTTAGAACAGAATTTTCATTTGTTCTAATCATGTCTCTAATGCAATTATAAAAATTTCAAAATATATCTAAAATTCTCTACTTATATTGAGTTATCAAAATTTTTAAAATTTTTAAAATATTGATACTGAAAAATTCTTGTCTTGATTGTATATCTCTTTATTTCTTTATTTGAAAATGACTATATATTGTAATTGTAATAAAAAAACAATTGTTCTTTGATTTAAAATAATTATAAAATAATAAATAATACAAAGAATTTTGAAGAAAACATATAAATCTTAGTATTTAGCTTCTTATTTAAAATTCTATAACTTTTTAAGATTTTTAATATTATCAAAGTTTATAATAAAGTTTATTCAATTCATTAAAATTGTAATTTTCAGATTTAAAAATGAATCATTAATAGAATAATTATATTGAAAACGACTTAATATAAAAACAATAAAATCTGATTTAGTATATATAAAAATTAACAAAAATATTAATTTATGTTTATTAAAAATATTAAATGAAGTTATAAGTATATCTATATTATAAGGAAATATTGAAACAATATTATATTTTGATTGAATTTTATTCTGAATTATAATAATATAATTGTCTATACTGTTGATTCTATAATTAATTTTAAATCAACAATTATTTCAATTGGTTTTAATATCCTTTTATAATCTGTTAAATTGAATTCTATAATGATTATAGCTTTTAAAAGTTTATAAAGACAATATCAAAAATTATAGAAAAGTATTTAAAAGTATTAGATTTAATATTCGAAATTACTTTTTCAAAAATAATAAATCATTAGAATAAAATCGATATATATTAATAATTATATTTATTGAAAGTAAGAATAAAAATTTTTATTATTTTGAGATTTTATATAGGTGTAATACAAATAGATATAAATAGATATATTTAGTATAAGTATTAGTATTCTATAAATATTATTAATTTCAATTAAGAATAGCTTAATATTACTACGTTTAGTATACCTATATTAAACATTATTCGAATAATAATGAACTATATATATAGGTATTAAATAAAAACAAAGAACTCAAAACATAGAATATAAATTCTAAGTATCGCGTGTTAAACGAAAATAAGCAATGAATAATAAATACTAAGTATTGAATGATAATAAGCGACGAATAACGAATAGTAAACATTAAGTCACATTTTGATTAAGATAGTTTAAGCGACGAAGAATAGATATTAGTAACGAATAATTAATAATATATAAATTAAGCGATAATTAGCGACGAAGAAGTAATAAGAAGTAGCGAATAATATTTATATTAATATAATCTAAGCTACGAATAATAAGAAGTCACTAATTACTTCTAAAGAATAGATAACGAATAAATATTAACGAATAACTGAAAGCTTATAGATCAAGCAAAAATAAGCGAAAACAAGCAAGAAATTAGGAATAACAAATGATAAATTATAAATGAGAAACATTGAATAAAGAATAATAAATACTATTATAACTTAGAAATAAGCAGTAATAATCAATTAATAATAGATGAAATATATTACTAAGGTTTCTATATATACCTAAAGATATCTATGAATACTGGGTAATTACAAATAATAAATAATATATATATACTTAGTTAGGTATTAGTAGATTTAAATGAAAATAAACAAAGAATAATAGAAAACGAATAATAAAACAATACTATTAGTATTAGAGGTAGTATATTAAGTACTATTAAATGAACTGGATTTAATATACTGGTAGAACTTATATTATAAGAAAATTAATTCCTTTTTGATAACTATCGTTTTATACTATATAGATGTTATTACTAATACTAGATATAATTCAATATTGATTATTTATATATTTGTTATATATTTTATATATCCTCTTTAGTTTTTTTTATTATAATCATTTTTAAGTTCATTTTTTAAAATTTTATTTTACCTATTTTCTTTTAAATTCTAATATAATCGTTCTTTTTATACTTTTTACTTTATATACCCTAGAATTCATATTTTTTCGTTACCTTTATTATTATATTTTCTATAAAATCATTTTTAATAATTTTATCAATTTCGATTCTTAGTATAATATTTAATTTAAGCATTATATAATAGTAAAGAATTAAATTATTCAAAGGAGTATAGTAATTATACATTCCATAGATATTTAAAAATGTAATAATTTTATAGATTATAATTATTATTAACCCTTCTTTACATTTAACTTTAATTTTCAGTAATCAGTCTTTTATTATCTCTTTTTAAGCTTTATATTTATAATTGTTTTTATTACTAACAAGTTCACACATTATCTATTTAATTTATGGAATAGTCTATTTTATATTTAATAAAGCTTTTAAACTTTTTTAAACTATTTATAATAATACTTAAAGTTTAAATATTTTAATTTTATTTCATTAATAGTATTGTCTATAATAAATGTTCTAGGACTAATAATATTTAATAAAGACTTTTAGAAAATATTTAATTCAAATTTTTAGGAGTTTAAAATAATACACTTTGTTACTTTAATATCGATTAAAATATACAACCTTTAAAATATACTATATAATTATAGTATTTATATTCTATAAAGAAGCTAAGTATATAATTAATTATTTATGATTTTATATAAGGAAAACTAAATAAGATAATTAAGAAAGCAAATTAAGAAAGCGTTTATTAATTATAACTTCAAATTTAAATTTAGTAAAATCGCATGTTTTATAAAATAAAATAATATTCTTAGATTATTTTTATAATTATTTAAACAATTATTTTGAACTGCCCAATCAAATCCTGTTATTTTATTAATGAAGATTTTGAATTCATAACTTAGTAATATAGATTATTCCTTTATAATATACTTACTATTTATAAAATATTTATATATATAATCATTTATACTATTTATATATTCATCTCCTTTATTCAATGTATTTAATCTTGAATTATATTAATCCATATATTCATTCTTTATTAATACATTACTAGTATTTACTAAATCCTATAATAATAAAAGTATAAAGTATATAGATATTAAAAATAGTTTAATGTATAAATTAAACATTTTTTACAAATTGGCCTATTAATTTCGATTTATTCAAATATATTTTCATAATATTTTGATTAGTATTAAACAATTTGTATTAAGATGTTATGACTTTAATATATTCATTTTCATACTTTGAATACATTTTAAAAAATAAGAATATTAATTGAATTTAATAAATCAATAAACTTCTATTTTTATAGAAAATATTAAATAAAAGAATCTTAATAAAACTTTTAATGAATATCTTTTAATTCTGTTTTAGAAAATAAATTAAAGATTATATACATTGCTTTTAAAGTAAGAAACTAATATAATATTTAAGATAGATTTATTATTATCTATTATTTAATTTTTATATATTAATTTATGTACTTTCAATTAGTATTTATTTCTATTGGATTTTAATTGAAATTATGATTAATTGTCTTTATAAATGAAAATATATAAGTATTTATTTTTATTAATTAACTTTATACAAATGATATATATTAGAATAATAGTCTTAATAAAAATTGAAATAAAGTTAGTAATTGACTATTTAATCGTTTCTAATATTTAGGTAATTTTTTTTAATTTCATAATTCTAATTAATAAAAAGAATTTTAAATTTTATATCTTTATTTTATATACAAAAAGAGTTATTATCACTTTTAAGCCTATTAATTTCATTAAAAAAAGAATAATCATACTTATTGAATCATTATATACAGAAAATGAATATTAAAAATAAAAATAGTATTTATAATCTAAATCGATATTAGATATAAAAATAAGAATTATAATACTTTTTGCAGCTTAATTCTTAATAATATGAAGAAATTCTAGAATTCATAGATTAAGTATTATTATATATAAAGTAATAGTATAGTGAATAAATATTATTAAATATAATAATTAAGTTTCTAAAGGTATCATTATTAATATCAAAGTAATATAAAAATGAATTGTTAAATCACTTTAATTCTTTATATTTATAAAACTAATTAATATAAAAATACACATCTTTATTATATATATAATATAAATATTAGGTTTAATATTAAGTATTATATTAAATACTATATTACGCTAATAATACATTATTCCTATAATTACCTAGCGAAAGAGATTAATTTTCAATATTCTATAAAAAAGAAAATATAAAAAGATAGTACTATTATTAGATTTCTAATTTATTAGAGATGTTTATATACACTCTTTATTTAAAATATCATGTTAAAACATTATAGTATATATATTAATAATAAATAGATTTTTTACTAAAATTACCTTTTATAACTTTATTATGATTTTAATTATTCTATAATATATTAACTTTATTACATTTTTACAAAGATTAATTATAAGAATTTTAATTCTATAATAATTAACTATTTTATAGAATTCTATAAATAATATTAAAAGTATAATAGTTTATTTAATAGATCTAAATTTGTATTATATAAATAATATTCAATATGATTTTCATAAATACATTAATATCCTTTAAATTAATAATGATTCGATATTATATATTATTAATAAAATTAAAAAAATAAAAATATATTTGAAATATATTAAGATTTGACTAAATTAATATATATTAAATCATCTAATGAGATTATTTATAATACTAAAAAGAACTTTATTAATAAGAATTTTATATAATTTATAGTATTCATAGTAATTAATATAAAATTAATTTTAATTAAAACTTATTAAAAGATATTATATACCTTTTAAATATATTTCTATAAATTAATTTTAATTAACCTTATAAATGATGAATAATCGAAAATTTATATACTTTAAATAACTATAAAGAATATTAATAATATAGCAGATTTTAATAATCTTATCCTTACTTTTTTAATTTATAAAATATACTTTTATATATTTAAACTGCATACATTTACATCTAATATTATATAATAAATAGTAATTATATAAAAAAGCAATAATTGAATTATTAAATTATATACGAATTGTTAAATTTTGAATACTTTCAATTCATAAATTTATTTTATTTTATTCTATGTATTTAAACCTTTATTTAATTTTAAATTCCAAATATAACGAAAAATAGATCTTATAATAAAGGAAGTGTAGATTTATGCCTAATAATCAAATTAATATTAATAAATAAATATATATAATAAAAATAGATAATAAAGTTAATTAATTTTATATTTTATAATTTAACTTATATGATAAATTAGAAAAGACTTAATTAATATTTAACCTAATTATCTTATTAATAATCACTTTATTATCCTTAGATAATCTATTTTAATTCTAAGTTAATTATAAATGGTTTTTTATATATTATTTTATTTATTAGAGATTAATATATATTATATATATTGTACTAAATGAAATACTAATATAATAAATCATTTTTTAATTTAATAAATTATAAATCTAAATAGCGTTATAATAGAGTATATAATTGAAATACAAAAATATTTATATCTTAAAAAAAGGCTTTATAAAAAGGATTTATACGTTCTTAAAAAAAGTCTATTGAAATTAAAACCTATTAAAACAAGTTCCGCTTTTTGAAAAGGTAGATATATTAAAAAGTATAATTACATAAGTATTATACTTAAA
The DNA here is from genome assembly GCA_009299455.1 of Monilinia laxa. Lineage (NCBI taxonomy): Eukaryota > Fungi > Ascomycota > Leotiomycetes > Helotiales > Sclerotiniaceae > Monilinia > Monilinia laxa. The sequence continues at coordinate 61,788 of VIGI01000026.1, forward strand.
ATAGTATATTAAAAATCAATATATATTATATATATTATACTAAACAGAATATTAGTATAATTGTTGAAAATAGGGTTGTACACGTACTATATAATGATATGTGCCCTTAAAGAATGTTTATTAATATATTTTATTATTAAAGTTCTCATTATTATAGAATGATAAAGATATAAATCAAATAATCAATAAAAAGCCTTTATTACTCTATTTAAGCTTGTATATTCAAATATTTTGTAATTCCGTTTAATATATTTGCTATATATATTCTATTTTCTATAAAATTAAAAAACAAATATTTTAATTTTCTTTGAATTTATTATATAGCTTTTTTTTGAATATATAAATATTGATGATTCTTTTGTTTTTAATTATATTTATTATTTTATCATTTTTAAAGATAAAAATAATAAGATTGGTAATTCAATATATACTTCTTTTGAATTCCATTTTTGAAAAAGATTTAATTATTAAAGATTTAACATTTAATATTAATTTTTCTTAGAATTCACAAAAATCAATAATAATGAATAGAATTAAATAATAAATGTATTTGAAAGGAGGGGATTTATTGCTAAATAATAATATCTAATAATAATATCTAATATATAAACACTTCATTATTATATATTCATCATTTACTCTATGAATAATATATATTTTTCTTTTATTTAAATTAATTCAACTGCTTATAATCATTTATTTTATTTCTAAAATAATTGAAAACAACGATACTGGTTTTTTTTTTAATGATCTATTTTTTTGAAATAAGTATTGGATATATTAAGCTTAGTATATCTTTGTATTTTTTAATTAAATCTTTTGAATTCAGATTTGTTGTAGATTTTTTTATTATTAAATATATTTTAGAAAGCTATTAAAGGAAATTTTAATAGATAAATAAGCTTTTTTATTATATATTAAAATAAATGATTTTAATCCTTTTTATATTTAAAATAATATAATAATATTGAAAACATTATTCGACTTGATAAACAAAATCGAATATAATAGTATAGTATAATAGATAACTTCCATTTTCTATAAAAAAATATATTTATTGAATAACTATTTACCTTTTATTATAAACAAAATAATGTATAATATTGATTATTGATTATATAAATTTACAATATCTTAATAAGATTCAATTAATAAATAGTATTTCTTTTCCTCTATTCTGAATATGATTAATAATATAAAAATCAAATAATATAATATTGAAGATATTATTGATAATGATATAAAAGAAGTTCTTGTAAATTTTTAATATAATTTCTAAATAGCTTTAAGATAGTTTAAGTTTTAATCATAAAGCAATATCGAAATAAATTCAAAATTATTTATAAATAATTTTGAAATTGATTTTAAATAATTGTATAATTCAAAGATTTTTCAACATACTTTGTAACGGTTTTAAGAATATATTGAAATAGTTTGAAAACAGTTTCAAAATGTTTTTATAATGGTATTAATACGATAAATTGATTTTAATGTTGTTTCAATTATATATAAATATTTTCTAATATAGTTACATAAATCATATATATAAATATCATTGTTATAAATAGCCTTTTTGTTATAACCTTTTTAAATTTAATTTATAAAAAAAAAGGATTTAATATTTTTCAAGAAAGTGTTAATATATACCTATATATATATATTTATTCTAATATTAAATCCTTAAAACCGTATTAGTACTTTTTTTTTAAAAAAAGGTTTTAAATATTATTTATTAATAATATTAATTTTATTACTTATTAATTAAACCAATCTTTATTTAAAACGCTCAGATTATAACTAATACTATTTAGAATATTTTTTTGCATTTCTTTATTTTAAGCGAAATACAAAAATAACATTCAAAAAAAAATTTTAGTTTTAAATCAAAAGTAATTTTGAGTATATCTTTTTATTTCCAAAATTCTTTTTATGCTTGATTTTGAAATTATGATAGCTATATTCTAAAATCAAAAATCCAGATTAATACCACAAATAATATATAAAGAACAAAGCTTTTCCTTTACATTTTTCAATATTTTCATATCAACTTAATATTTAAAAATCTCTATTTTCTATCTATATAATATACTAATATTTTTATATTCCAAAAAGAATTTTTAAAACGCAAAAACAAATTATTGTTACTATTATTATAATTGAAATAGTATTCTACTAATTCAGATTTAATATTATCTTAAATAGCTTTTTCACAAATTTTGAATATACATAAGTTCCAAAATGTTTTAAAATACTCCTGAATATTACTTAAAGATCTTTTAAAAGGCTATAAAGTAAATTAATTATTATATTATCTATTCAACAATTTTCGTTTTCAACTGTTTTTTTGGATTTCCTTTTTTAATCAAAATTGCTTCTTTGATTATTATTTTATATTTATATCAAACCTAAATCAACCGATTATCCAAATTTTATTACTGTTTTTTTTAATACATCTATCATTATTATTCATAATATTTAATTCTCTTTTTTGTAATCTAATAATATTATCTAGTTACTATTAATATCTTTCAGAATTTTGATTTTGATTAATATTATTATTGTTTGCTTCTTTTTTATATTTATCTATAATAACTCTTTAAAGTTCCTTTCTCAATATTAATATATATCTTAAACATTTATTTATTTATTATTTTTTATATAATATCTTTTATTTTACAGAATGTAATAGAAAAAATTTAATATAGCTTTTTAAATATACTTTATAGTTCTTTAATTAATGTTTGAAATAATCTTGAAATTATTTTAAAATTACCTATTAGTACTTTAGAATCAACTAAGTATCATTCTAAAATTAATTTAAATCCGACTTGATATAATAATTTGTTGAATATTTTAATATATTTTAAAATAATTTTGAATAAGGTAATCTCTAGATAAGTATTTTGATACAATCTCAAAAGATTTGATATTTTAAGATAATCAAAAATACCTATGATTATCCTTAGATAATTTTGAATATATCTAATAAAATTATTAAGTATATAATACCTAATAAATAGTTAAGTTTTATTATTATAATTTATAACAGAAGATTAAAATTATTAATATATCTTAAAAATCTTATTAAAATATCAATTATAAGTATATCTTAACCTTTAATAAAATCTTTTATAAGTATTTATTAATATAACCTTAAAATAAAGTAAAAGTTAATAATAGATATATTATAAATATATTATTATTAAAGCGTTAATATAAAGGCTGACGTATTATATAATTATCTAAAAATCAAGTTAAACTTTTTAATATTAAACTATATATCTTTTATTTTATTTATAAATAGTAATATAGTTATTTCTTCTTAATATAATTTAAATATTTAGAGATCTCTAAAATGCTTAAAAATGCTGATTATACAATATATCTATATTTATCGTTGTATTTTTATTAATAGAAAATCCTAAACTTCTATTTTCTATTCTTTCTTTAATCCCTTTTAGTTTGTTTTGTGACCTTAATACTAAATCTATTATTATTAATTAGATTTTTCAACGTTCATTATAACTTTAATTTAATTATAAAATCTATAAAATTAGATTTTCCGTTGATTTATTTAATTTCTATCATCTTATGTGATTTATAAAATTATTAAAATATCATTATATTGATTATATATCTCTTTTTTTTTAATAATACTAAGTTTGGTTAAACATTAATAAAATAATTTCGAATTAATATAAATAATAATAAAAGAGTCTTTTTTTAAATATACTATTAATAATGTTTAGTACTAATATTAAAATCGAATGTTATTTTATATAATTCTTTTTATATCTAGTTAAGAATTAATAAATTGAATTCACTTGATTATTTTTATTTATAAATGGTATAATATAATTAATTTATAAAGAAAGATTTAGATTATTTATAGATAATATATTAATAAATATAATAATTTGAAATAAATCTTTATTAAAAAATGTAAATTTTCGTTTTTTGATTTTATTTGTTATTTGTTATTAAAACTGTTTTTTGAATGTTTTTATATCTTTTCTTTTAAAATTAATAATTCAAATAATAAAACAAAAACTAAATTATATTTTTGATTATTTTATTATTATTATTATATATATATATTTTAAACTTATTAAATAATATATTACTTCTTAGTTTTTATAGTTTTTCTTATTTTTCTACGGATTTCTAATATATTTAATAATATAATCTTTATAAATCTTAGATTTTTATATCGCTTTTTTAAGTAAATAAAATAATACTATTAGTGTCGGGATAATCACGTGACGCGCTAGGCTTTGCGCTAACGCTTTGGTATTCTACATAATCATCGATTTATAGCTTTTAGATAGTAATTCTTTAGAACAATAATAAAATATTTAATAAGATATCTACTATTAATTTTCATTATACTAAATTAAAATAATACTAATTAATAAAGTTATTTACAAATTAGAAACTTCAAAAAAATTCAAGTTTGAATAATATTAATTTAAAGAATTATAAGCTTTTATTATTTCAATAATAAACTTTTATAAGAATAAATATATAAACTATTATTTTAATAACTTTTATATATTTAAAGAATATAAAGATTATTATTTTGATAACTTTTTTATTTATAAAAAATAATATTTTGAATACAAATCTATTACTTTTATAATTATTATATTTTAAAAAGAATATTAAAGATTACCGTTTTTGCAATTTTTTTATATTCTAAGAATCTTATTCAACTATTATATTATTTATATAATTTAATTTAAATCTAACAAAATCTCATCTAATAATCAATTTTACTTTATAAAAGTATCTATTTTTTATTTTTTACTTTTTAAATTCTATAAATTTTTTTTGCAGAAATTCATAGGACATTAAAAAGGTTATTAAAAATTATTAGAACTTTAAAGAAATTATTAAGAATTTACAAAGATTGATATTAACAATTAATTTATTTTCTTTATTTATTTTTTAATTTTATTTTATTCTTTCTCTAATTTAAAAGTTTACAAAAACAATTTCCAATATTTTTCAAAAAATTTGAATTTTGAACTAAAATATTAATTCAATAAAATTTAATGAATATAAATATGATATAAACAAAATTACATTAGGATTGTATATAAAAAACATAAGGATTATAATAGTATTATTTATAAACCCTTAGAAAAATATATTAATCAATTTATTATAAAAATAAAAATTCAAATTATCTAATATTATTATAAGTATTATTTATAAAATATAGTATTATATTCCAAACTACATTTTTCAGAACAAAATTTTAAAAAAGAATATAGAATATTAAAAAGAAAATGGTATATAAGTATTAAATTAAAAAGATATAATTAAGGAAAATATTTTCGAATATATATATTATAAGATTTAAAAGTATAAACAAAAGGATTTATTATATTATTTAAGAACTTTAAAAAAAAAAACAATTTAAAGATAATTAATATTAATTATTTTTGTAAACTTTGAGTAATATTTCGTTTATATAATATATTCGTTATTAAAAATTAAAAAAGTATTAATATATAGATATTTAATATCTTTTGGTATATTATATTATAGAATTATTTGGAATAGTTGAATAAAGATATTTACAAAGTATTATATAATAAATTTATAATATTTCGTTTTTAATTAATTATTAAAAGAATTAAAAGCAATCCAAAATTATTAAATCATATTTTATATTTATAATTATCATTAAGAGCTAATGTATTAATTATAATATTAATTTTTAGAAAAGCATTATTATATAATGGATTAAATACAAAATTATAAACTAAATCAATAGTAATAAAACTATTTAACGAAAAATAATTCCTTTAAATAAAACAACCTCTAAATTCGGTATAAAAGCTTTTTTATTGTAAAAATTCTAATCTTATGTTAAGAAAATTAATAAAAAATTTACGATTTCAATTATTATTGTTTAAGAATCGATTTATTTAAATGAATTAATTTTTAATAAACCTAATAATTATATTACTTTTATTATTTAATCCATTTGATTTATATTATTTGTTATTGAGATTAGAAGGATTATTGCGAAAATTATTATAAAAACCACTTTAACGATTTTCTAATAAACTATTTAATCAAAGAGATGGTTTATAAGCATTTAAATTTAATAATAATTATTAATCCAAAAAATAATCATAATAATATTAACCAGAATTTATTAAATTTAATATAATTATATATAGATAATAAAAAAATATTTTAATAAAAATAATAGTTTTAAATATAAATATAAAATATTTATTAATTATTATTTTAAAATCGATATTTAATTTTAGTTTTATTTAAAAGCTTTTTTAATAATATCAATAAAAATTGTATTGGAATTTTTATATACAAATTTGGATTGGTTTTTACAAACTATAAACGATATACAATTAATATTTAAAACTATATTTGAAGGAAATAAATATTATTAAAATATTATATAAAAATGAAAGATAGTAAACATTTTTGAATGTAATTAAAAAAAATCTAGATTAATCCGTTTTCAAATATTTTTAGTTTATAATTACAAAATTTTATAAATTATATAAAAGCTTAATAGGAGATTTTTAGATTTAAAGCATTTTTTATTAAAAGATTATAAATTTATGTAAAGATATAAAAGCATACTTTAATATATTTCTTAAATCTTTTTTAGAAGTTATAAGTTTAATAAAGAATATTTAAATATTAAAAATAATATATAAATATATTTATTCAATCATTAACTTAATTAATTTTATAAATCGAAAATATTAATATTTAATAGATATCTAGCTTCGTTAATAATTTTAATTTTTTTAGAATATTTCGAATTATATTAATAAGTAACATTATATATACAAATAAAAAGAATATTAATTAATAAAGTATAATGAAGAAAAATAAAAAGAATTAAAGCGAAAATTTAAGGAAAAGATAAAGATAAATAATAAAAAATTCGAAAAAAAGTTTATACAATTTTTTATTAAATATAAAAGAGATTATAGTAATTATATGGATAATAAATTGAAGATATATTTCAAATATAATAATTTATTAGAAAATGAATTAATTAATAATAAGGAAATTATAATAAATTTATTTAATCGATCATTTATATATATGATTTTAGAATTGAAAATTAATAAATCTATAATATTTATATAAATTTTTTTTAATAATCTAATAAAATTTTACAAATATTATTAAAAATATAAAAAAATTATTTGGTAGATTTAAATTCAATCTTTAAAAAAACATTGAATTTAATTATTTCATTATTGTTAATATTATATATATATATAATATTAATAAAAAGCCTTTTTTTATATTATTAATAAAAGCATTTAATTTTAAGTTATATAATAGTTGGATAAGTTATCTGTAAAGTATATACAAAATAAATTGTATATATATTAAATCAATATTTATATTAATTTATTAAATTATATTATTTACAATACAAAAAAAGAATTTTATAATAAAGGAATTTATTAATAATGTAAATGTAATAAGTATAATTATAAAGTTAATATTTGTTAAAATATATTGATTTATAGAACTAATTAAAAGAAATCATTATTTTATTTGAAGAGTATATAATATTATGGAAAATAAAATAAAGGATATAAGAATATTGAAGAAAGTAATATTATAAATATTAATAAAGGTAATAAACTATTCGGTTAGATTAAATGATATTATATTTATTTTATTAGTATTTAGTATTTATTCGTATATAAATAAATAAATCTGATTTATTAATATTAAGTATAATTGAAAAATTAGTAATATTTAAAAAAGCTACTATTAAAATCAATAAATTACATTTTGAAAGATGGGTTTTAAAACCTTTAAAACAATAAAATAAATTATTCATTATTTTAGTTTATAATTTACTATTGAATTCATTAGTATTAATATAAAGAAAAAGTAATAATAAAAGCGAATAATAAAATAAACCTTTTATTTTGATTAATATTAAAAATGAAATATATATTATAAACTTGATAAATAAACTAATAAAATTTCGATTTATTATAATAAAAACTATTTTTCAAAAAGTTATAGAATATAAAAGTTAATAAAAGTTTGTAGAAATTTATAAAGGTTAATAGAAGTTCATAAAAGTTTATAAAAGTTAATAAAAGTTCATAAAAGTTTATAGGATATTTCAGAAGTTAATAAAAGTTTATAGGATATTTTAGAAGTTAATAAAAGGTTATAGAAGATTTGAAAAGTTACATTTGTTTCGCAATTAGGATTATTATAAATTGTTATATCGAAAATATAATAAATAAAAGTTATAGTAAATACTATATCTCTTTTAATATTAATTATATATATTAATAATAACATTTTATTTAATTTTATTATTTATTTGAATAAAAATAAATTTGTAGTATTTACAATAATTTCAAATATTTTTATAATGTATTAGAAATTTTAATAAAAGAAGTTTTAAAAATTAATAAAAAATAAAATATTTAAGTTTATATAAAAAGTTGAATATTCTATTAAAAAACAAAAATATTCAATTTTTGTTTTGTTAATAAAATATTGAACGTAATGATAATGTAGATTCTATTAATGTGACTAAAAAGCTAAATTCTACTATAAATAAAGTAACTTATATATATTATATATAAATCATCTAATTAATTAAGCTAATGTATTAAATCCATATTTTTAATATATCCCTAATTCAATATCTATTGATTAACTTTAAATTTTCCAAGCTTTAAATTTAAAAGCCTTTTTTATTATATAAACGAAACTATAATACTTCAATTCAAACAATAATAATATTATTATAGTTTATTGAATAAAGCATTATAAAATAGATTTATTTTTAAAAAAGAAGTAATATTTTAATATAGAATAACGTTTAGATAAATCTCCAATATAATTATTATTAATAAAACTATATAAATTTATATTATTAATAAATCCAAACTAAATACAATAAAATATTGTACTTTTAAAAATATCTAAATATATATTTAATTATAAATAAATATTTGAATAATAAATTAATAAAAATATGTAAAAGAATTATTATAATATATATAATATCTAATTTAGTTTGAATTATAATATATATTTCCAATTTTATTTATTATTAATAAAGTTTAATATTGGATTTAATTTAATTTCTATATATAATATTATATAATCTTTATAATTTAAATCTATAAAAATCTTAATAATTTAACAATCTTCTAAACCAAAATATTTGAAAATCTTTTTAATGTATACATTTTAATAAAGTTTAATAGTTTATTATTAGCAATTATAAATTATTCTAATATTCAAAAAGTATAATATAAAACCCAAATCTTTTATTTAAAAAACGATATTAAAGCTTTTTTTGATTGCATTTAATTTTAATTTAATAAACCTAATAATTAAAAAAATTATTAATATAGATTAGAATTGTAATATTAATAAAAGGTTTGCAATATACATTATAATTAGTTTTATTAAATAAATAGTTTAATTTTGCAAATTCTTTGAAAAGCTTTTTTTACTATAAACGAAAAGCTTATTTTAAATTATAAAATGATTTTAATAAATAATAAATTATATTTTTATTTTTAAATTCTTTAATATAAAGCTTTAAAAAAAAGGTATATTTATATAAATACAATTTTGATTTGGAATTATATTATTAAAAAGGATTATAATAATATTCATTTGTTTAATCTTTTAATTAAAATGTATAATTAATATAAATAATATTTTCTATATAACCCTTCTGTATACTTTTATATAGGTTTTATTATAATTAATACCTTTTTGTTAAACATATTTTTTAATAATTCATTAAACTTTATATTTTATAATTTTTTTATCTTTACTATATTTGATTTTAAAAATTAATCTTTCTTTTAAAACTCTATAATAAAAATCAATTATACATTATTTTAAAAGTTTAAAGGTTTTTTTATTAATAAAAGAATTGTATTTTTTTTAATAATTTTCTTTTATGATTTTATATTAGTTTTAAATAAAGCTTTTTTAATTGTATTTGAATCTTTGTTAAATGTATAAATTTATACTTTAAATATAAAATGTAATATTTGTTAATAATCTTTAATATTAGAATCATATAATATATAAATAATTTAAATTATTTTAATTAATATTTTAATAAATTTATTATAAATTAAAATAAAAATAATAACTTTTAATAAAAAGTTTTTAAATCCTTTAAAACGATTATATATTTTTTGGTATAGATAATAAATCTGAATTTTTTTATTAAAATTGGAATTGCAAAATTTTTTTTAAAAATTCTTTTTTCGCTTTTAGTTTTAAAATTACTAAAAATAATTTAAGAATAAATAATCTTATTTTTTGGCTATATTTAAATAATATTATTTAAAGAACTATTTTTATTAAATATATTAAAAAAAGTATTATTTATAATGTTTTTTAAAGTTATTATTTTTAATTTTAAAGTTTTAATAAAATAAAGGATTAAGTTTAATAAATTATTAGTTTATTAGTTTTTATTAAATTATTTCTAAAATTTAAGTTTTAAAGAATTTTTTTATTAATAAAAATATTTAAAATATATACAAATTGATATTCCTTTTCCTTTAATAAAACCTATATATAATAAATATGGTTTTCTTTAAATTTAACAAAAATACTTTATTTAATATAAAGAATTAGTTTTTTAACAATAATTCATTTTTCCTTAGAAATTTAAATTTAGATTTTGCTATTTAAAATATATATATGATTTATATTAAGTTAATTATTTTTAATATTATTAACAAAATTGAATAATAATTTATATAATATAATAATATTAGAAATTATACAAAATATAATATAGTTTATTATATAAATCACACTTTAAATAATATAAAATTAAAATTGTTAAAAAATCGTTTAATTAATTATAACTGTTTTAATACAATTTAAAATAATAAAATTACTCTATTTTAATAATTTATTCTATTTTAGTATATACAATATTATAAATTTAATAATTATTCCGAAATCGAGAACTAGTTTATTTAAAATATTAATATTATATTCCTTTTTTTTTATTAAATTTTCAGTATTAAATAATATATTTAAATTAAATTTATATAAAACAAATAATAAATTTGATTGCTTTTTAAATATCTTTTTTTTTGCAATTCCAAATTTAATTTATTAAAAATGAAATATATTATTTATAATAAAAATTATAATACCTTTTCCGTTTTGTTTTAATAAAAATATTTTAAATACATTTAAATATACTTATTCAAAAAACTAAATAAAACAATATTTTATAATTTTTCAAATATATTTTATAAGTTTAGCTTTTTTATAAAAATTATACAATTTAATAATAAATTAGATTTTCTAGAAAAAAAAGAAACTTTATTTCTTTAATAACTTTTTAGATCTTTATAATAAATTATAATTAATATAATCGAATTTATAATATATAAATTTATATAAAAGTTTAGCCGTTTATAAAATAATTAAAAATATAAAGATCTTTAAAATTTCATTTAAAATGGAAAACAGATCGTTATCGAATTCTATAATAAATTATTTCTTAAAAGTATATATACTTACATTTTTAAACTAACCATTTATTTTATAAATTTTCTTAGCTAAAAACAAATAATATATATATATTCAAAAAAATAATAAATATTTTTAAAAACCAATCTTTAAGTTTTATTAATTAATAAAAAACAATAAAATATTATTTAACCTTTTTTATCTATTTATATATTTCCGTTTTTAGTTAATATAATTAGCATTTCTTCTAATATAAAAAAAAGGTACTAAAATTAAATTATATAATATTGAAATGATAATTATCAAATACATTTATATTTCCCTTTTATTTTGAATCTGAAATTATAATATTTATTATTATTATTTAAGCTTTTATATTAAATTTGTTATTGCTTTTTTTGTAATTATTATTAAAAAAATAAATCAAATTATTGTTATTATCGTTATTTTTAGTTTTTATAAATTTAATTGCTTTTTTATTGAATTTGTTTTTAAGTTTTAAATATTTTAATTAATATTTAGATTTTGTATATTATTCAAATTTTTTGTAATATTTATAAATCATTTTTTCTTTTTGATAAAATTGATTTTTATATCTTCTAAATGCTAATATAATAATAATCTTTTTTAATATAGATTATTTGTTTTTGCTTTTATTAACTATATTAATTTAAAAAGTTTCAAAGTTTAATAATTTAATATTGATTTGAAAAACGAAATGTTAATTTTGTATCTATTAAAATTAATAATCTTATAATTTATTAATATATATTAAAATATATTATTCTATATATAATAGAATTTTAAATACTTTAAATCAAAAAATATTAGAATTGAATATAATATTAAATTCTTTAATAAAACTATAATTAATATAATTGATTTTAATAAAGTTATAAATAGTATTTATTTTAAATAAAAAAACTAATGTTTTTATAATTTATATATAATTTCATTTATATTTTTGTAATTGTTTTATAATCTATAATAATCCTATATTCTTTATTATAAATGTTATATTTGATTACAAATTATATAATGTTATCTCCCTTTTTATATTTTTACTATAAAACAAATTTTTTTCTTAAAGAAGTTAGCTTATTGTTTTTATTTATTTCAAAAAAAAATAATAAGTTTACTTTTAAAATTAAAATATCGAATAATATTATTTATTTTATAAAAACTAAAAAAGTTGTTTTTAAAAGCTAAGAAATTTTTCCTTATTTCAAAATCGAAACTTTGGAATAAATATTAAATATTTTATTTTTAATATTTTATTCCTGAAAATATAATTTTTGAAATAAAATCAAAAAGTTTTAGAATATTTAAATCGAAAAAAAAAAAGGAAAAAAAAAACAGAAATTCTTATTAAGATTATCTCAAAATGAATTATATACTACTTTTATATATTATTCTTAAAAATGAATTTGAAAATTTTAAGATTATAATAGTTCCAAAGATAATATTTACATTTAATAATTCTAAAAATAATATTAGTATTCGTTTTTATAATATAATGCTTAAAGATAATATAACAGCTATCTTGTAGAATATTGAAATAAGAAAAATGAGATAAAAGTAACTATATAAAAATAATAGATTTGGTTCTGAAAGTAAAACAAGATCACAAAATACTATAGGCTAATTATAAATACAAAAGAATAAAACAAAAACGCTGAAAGCGGAGGGCTTATAATCTATTGAATATAGTAGTAATGTAGATTCTATTAATGTAATTAAAGAGCTAAGTTTTATTATAAATAAGGTGATTTATATATATCATATATAAATCATCTGACTAACTAAGCTAATGCATTGAATCTATATTCTTAATATAAAATAAAGAATCAAGGAATTAATAAAGCATTTTTAAAGTTAAGGTTAATTATATAAATATAAAAGGATTAAAAAAAAAGTATTGTTTTAATATGATTATTAATTATTTAATGTATTAATTAATATATAATAATAATATAAATATATGTTTTTACAAAATTATTTAAACCTATATATAATCGGAATCTAATTTAATTAAAAAGTTTTTTATTTAATTATTATAAGAATTACATATATTGAAAGAATATATTCTATATATTATTAAATTTTTATATAACATTCTAAAAGTAGAAAATTATCAATTTGAAATTTATTATAAACATTATATAAATAAACTTAAAATAATATAATCAGTTTATAATCCTTGTTTATTATATACGAAAAAAAAAAAAAAATATTTGATATTATTAGTTTATAGATAAATAACATTTTGATTATATACAATAAAGGATTTATAAAGAAAAAGGAAAAGTAATTAAAGATAATTAAATTTATAGTTAAGAATTATAAAATGCTAATACCTAATATACCTTTCAAATTTAATAAAGAAATGATTATTTAATATTCTAATAATACCATTTTATTTATTTAAAAAAAGCAATATAAGAATTTGAAATTTGTAAAGATTATATCATTAGATATATTAAAAACCTATAAAAAAGTAAAAAAAAGCTATAATAGCTAAGGACTAATATATTATTTAATAAGCTTCTAATATATATATAATAATAATAAGCTAATTAAAAGCATTTTTTAATCTTTCTTTTATTATTTAGATTATTAACCCTAAGAAAAAGATATTAAAGCATTTAATAAACAACTTTAATAATAAATAAATAATAAAATAAAAGAATTAAAGTTTATATTACTTAATAAAGATTTATTTTAAATTGTAGCATTTATTAATGTATTATTTATAAATAATCCAATTTTTTTTTATAAATTAATTATATTATAGTATTTATAAATAAGAGTAATAAGGCAAATTTGATTTATTAATTATTAATTAAATATAAAAGAATTATATGGAATATTCTTATATTAGAATTATATAAAGTGATATTTAGCTTTAATATTAACGCTATAATTGAAAGCATTATTAATAATATATTTAAGGATAAAACATTCCTTTAATTATTTGTATTAATTCAAAATTATTTTATTAATATTTAACTAAATTCGGTATTACCCAAAAAAAGAGATTTATAATTAATATAATAGTATCTTAATAATTCTATGAATAACGAAAAATTGTGGAAATCAAATAAATTAATAAAAGGTTTAATTTTATAGATTCTATAATTAAAGCAAAATTATTATAAATGTTAAAGGATTTAATTAATAGTAATAAAATTAATATTAAGATTATAGAATGAATAAAAAGGGATTAAGGATTCTCTATTAGAAAAGATATATTAACAAATATAAACATATTATTAATTAGTAAATTAAACATTTTAAACATTAAGAAAAATTATATTATTATTTCATTAATTTACTAGATAAACTAATAAAGTAAAGAGTATGTAATTCAATATAAAAGGATTTATTAAAAGGGTTTAGTTTGATTTTTAGATAATTATTAATATTAGAATAATTATATAATACGCTAGGCTTTGTATTAATGCCTCGGTATTCTATATAATTGTCAATCTATAGCTTTTAAATAGTGATTTTTTAAAGTAATTATCACGAATGGACTACAAATGGATGCCGATGCTAATGGAACGGATATGTGCGGACTCTGTATATACCCCGGCTGAAAGGATACGGATATATATAATCTTTATATATACTTCATTATATATATATAATTATATATATAAATAGATAGATAATTATTTCTTTAGTTTTTAGTTATAGATTCTAAAGATACTTTTAATCTTGTTTATTCAATTTTTTTGTAATATAAATATTACATTATTTACAATTCATTTAAATTCGATTTGATTAAGTAATAGCTATTCAAATAATATCTATTTTTTATAATACTTTTTTAAAAACGAATTATCAAATATAAAGTTATTATTTATAGAAAAAAAATTGATTCTAAATATAGTTTAATAAAATATTTTTTCTCTTTAATTTATATAAAAATACTTTAAATATTTTTTGTATATAATACAATGGATTTTTGTTCCTTTTCGTTTTTATAAAAAATACATTATTTTTCAACAATAATATTTCTATTAGTATCTTTATTACAATAATATAATCTATAAAAAGAATGGAAAAATACGTTATAGTATATTAATTACGAAATATAAAAGAAAAAAAAATATATTTTAATATAGATTCCGAATTTAATTCAAATTTTTAATAATTTCTTTTATATATAAATAGAAACTAATATATTAATATATTCAAATTGATAACGATATATTATATACTTTTTTATAATAATTATAAAAAGAAAATAAAAAACTTCAATAATAAACTTTATTAAATACTTTTTCAAATATTCCTTTTTTTAGATTTTATAAAATGTTTATATAAATATTCAAATTTATAAGTAACTTTAAAATATATCTTTTTATCAAAATGAACATTTGTTTTAATTAAAAATATTATAAAAAATTCAAATAGAAAAAAAAAATCTAAATATAATCTATACTTTAATATTACTTTCCCATTATTAAATTCCGAACTTTCTAAATTGAACGGTTTTAATAATAATAATCGAAATGATTACCTTATTTATAAACAAAACAATTCCCGTTTTGTTTTTGTTTTGTATAATTCTATTCCGAATTCGGGATTTATTTATTTAATTAAACCTATTAATTTAATTAATAAACTTAATAATAATATTAAATTTAAAATTAATTTATAGAAAATTATAATTACAGATTATTTAAAATTTTATATATTAATATATTTATTATTAAAGTATAATGCTAAGCTTATATAATAGATCAAACAAAGTTTAAAGCTTTTAAACATTTTTAGATTTTATATATACAAATTCTTTATTTAATTAATTAACAATTAATGAATCAATTAATTAATATATATTAAAACTTTGTAGAAATGAATTATACAAAATCCCAATATAATTATTAAATAATACTTAATTTAAACATTTGTAATAATTTTTTAAAATAATATTATAAATTCCATTTTCTTATTATTTAAACCAAAATTATTAATAAATAAACATTTATACAAAATCTTAATTATAAGATATCCAATTCCCTTATTAGGGTTATTATACTTTATTAAATGAATTGTTATATTATTAATAATTTAATAATCAAATTAATACAAATAAATGAAATTAAAGTTATATTATAAAAAAGGAACTGTTATTATATTAGCTATAATATAATCCTTATCAAAAAGTTATTTAATTTAATAATATATATTAATAAGAATATTATAAATAATTCTGGATTTTTATTAAAATCTAATTATTTATTATATATAGTTTATTCGGATATTCAAGTACATTCAAACCTAATTTCATTTCAAATCGATTTTTAAATAATTTCTGATTTGATACAAACCTTTTATATAGAGTTTTAAAAAATTTCTGTTTCAAAAATATTAATTATTAATATTAATAAAGTAAAATAAATAACTATATTAAACAATAATTAAAAGGAAATCTATAATATAATTAAGGATAAGGATTTAAAAGCTTATATTAAAATGATTAATATTGTTTAATAAGCTAAAGATCTATATTTAAACAAAAAGCGTTTAAATAAAAATTCTTTTTTAAACATTATTTAAGAATATAAAATTCTTTAATTTAACCAAATTAATAAATGATTAAATATTTATTTTATTCTATTTACTGTTGAAGAATAAATATTCAATAAAATTAAATGTATTTATAGATTCCAAAATTAATAAATTTACTTTTATTAATATTATTTTTTTTATTTTATTATTTTCTATATTTAAAACTTTATTATTATATATTTAATATTTTTATTAAAGTAAAAGAGTATATTGGTATATATAAATTTATTATTATTTATTATACTTCTTCTAATTTTTCATTTAATAATTAGAAATAATTATTTATTTCTTTTTTTATTATAAAATTAAAATCCTATAATATCATATTTGGAAAATTATAGTTAGTAGAAATTCGCTTAAAAATTGATTGTTATAACCAGAAACTAAATTGGTTATATGAATATTTATATATTATATCTTTATTAAATAATTTTATATTAATATTTTAAAATTTAGAAAAAGAAAGATAAATAAATTTGTATAAAAAGATATAGATTAATATAATAAACAATTAAACTTTTTTTTAAAAAAAGAGATTTTTATATTAAAAAGATAAAAATTATAATGATTTATATTATTAAATCTAAATTTATTAAATTAAAAAAGTCTGTATTTTTTCTGTTTGAATTTAAAAATCAAATTATTATATACTATATTTTACAAATTTATAAAATATTATTTTAATACATTTTTAATATTATTAATATATATTCAATTACATCTATATAATTTCAATTTATTTGTAAAAAAAAATAAAAATTATAAAATGTTCATTTTTATTTATTAAGAATTAAATAAGATTATTAATATTTAATAATAAATATATTTATTAGAAAATTGTATATTAATAACTATAAACGATTTTAGATTAATTAACGCTTATATTACTTTAAATTATATTCTTACAAAAGCTAATGTAGAACCTTTGATTTCTATTTAATATCAAAAATATTATTATATTTTTTCAAAAACCGAATTCAACATTTTACCTTTATTCCATTTATATAATCACAAAATTATACTCAAAAATAATAAAAAAAAAAACATTCAAATATAATCCATTATATAAAATATCTTTTAAACAATCTAAAATTATCAAAAAATATCTAACCAAAAACTTCAGCAAAGAATTTATAGAATCTAGTTAAGTTCCTTTTATTACTTTAACGTTATTCATTCGAAAATCTAATAAAAGCTTAAAATTTTATATCGATTTCCATTTATTAAAACTCTTTTATATACAAAAAACCAATACCCTTTATTATTAATTAATAAAACATTTGTATAATTAGCAAAAACAAAAATCTATATAAAATTCAATATTCAATAGACTTTTCATCAAATAAAAATGAACTTTGTATTGTAAAAGTATACTATCTTTTATATTCAATATAATTCTTATAAATATAAAATCCTTTTTTTTAAATTGATGAATAAATTAGTTATTTATTAATAATATATAAACGATATATTATTCAATTATTTAAATATATATTACATTATTTATTTTAATAATATTCTTATTTATTTAGAAAATAAAAAGAATATAAAGTTTATATTAAATTAATATTTACTAAATTTAAATTCATTAAATTATAAATGAATCTTAAAAAATGCAAATTCAATATTAAATAGATAAAATACCTAGGATTCATTATCTCTACCAATAATATTAAAGTTGATTCTAAAAAAGTAAAAATAATCGAAAATTAAATCTATTTATTTATTATTAAAAAAGTACAATTATTTTTTAAACTTTTATAATTTTTATTATTGCTTTATTAAAGATTATAAAATTATTATTAAAACCATTAATTAAACTTACAAAATTAAATATAATATTTTATTTTAATAATATATATTATAATGCTTTTAATATTCTAAAGTTAAAACTAATTTCTATTTTGTTTTTATAATATTATAATTATAATCTTTCTTATATATTAAAAACGAATATATTGGATAATATAATTATTAATATATTATTATAAAAGTATAATAATAAACAATTATTTATAATATATTTTTCTAAAATAATAATAATTGTTAAATTAAACTATAAAATTTATAATAAAGAAATGTTATTAATTATTTGCTTTTTAAATTATTGAAAATTTAAATTTATAAGATTTTTATATTAGATTTGTATTTATATTAATTATAAAACGTTTAAGTATTTTATAATTATTAAAGCTTTAAATATTTAGTAAATTAAATGAATTAAAATTCTAATTGATTATAATTTTATTATTATATATCGTTTTGAAAAAGATAACTTTTTTATTAATACATTTATCTATTATATTAATAAACTTAATTCTTAGAATAAAATAAAGAAATAAAATCGATTTTAATAGTTTATTAAAGATAATTAAATAGATATTAAGATTATATATAAGTTTTTATAAAATAATTTGGAAAGCATTATTAATTTAGATTTATCCGTTATTACTCCGTATTTCAATATTATTAATAAAATATTTAAAATTAATAAAATCTTTAAAAGTTTAAAAATATCTAAAAATAAAAACTAAAAAAACCTATAAATATTTAATAATAAAAAAAGATTTATTATTATATAATAATAAATTATTAATATCGAATATAAATAATTTCTATATATACTTTATATAAAAAAGTATATAATACCTTTTCGATTGTATACTTTAAAATTAGCAAAATTTATATACTACTTTTAGAACAATATTATTAATAAAGTATACAAAATATTATAATCTAATATATTTGAAATTGTTATATATATAAATACAATTCCGTTCTTTACAATCGAATTTTTAGTTTTTTTTCATTTACTTTCTGTTCTATAAAAAGTATAAATAGAAATTATTATAAATTATTACTCTTTTAATAAAAACAAATTTAATTATAATAATATATTCATTATTATTTATTAATTAATTAACTAAATAAATAATAATCATTTTATACTATAAAAAATCGATATATAATAATAGACTAAATTGTATTTCTACTATATATACTAATACTATAAAACCTTAACAATAATCATTTCTAATTAAAACCTCTAATTCATATTAGAATTCTGAAAAGAATTCAATTGTATATTTGGAATTAATATTAAACTTTTTATTATACATTATTTATAAACAAATAATTAATTAGAAATCTATAATTAATATTTTTAATAACAATTATAATCATTTATTAATTATTATTAAAATAATTAATCAAAATTCCTTTTTACAATAAATTACATTCAATTTATTTTTTTATATAATTCTTTAAAAGGATTAATTCTATATAAAGTATTATATAACTATTTTTTTCAAAATGTATAGAATTGGAAAATTAAAGATTTAAAGCTATTTAATAATTTGAAATATATAAAACATTTACATTTTTGCTATTTATAATAAAATAATTGCTATTTATATTAAAAAAAATATATTATATATTTAAAAAAAGATATTAAAATAAATCAATATTTATTAATATTTAATAAACTTTAACATTAAAAAACTATATATAATTAAATACAAAAGATTTTCCTTCCTTTTAATTTTCTAAAAAATTTGATTTTCTAATCCAAAGCTTTTTTTAAAATTATAAATTGAATTAATAATTCCTTTAAATTAAAACTTTTAAGCATTATAAAAATCCATTTCGTTTTTCTATTAAATAAGCTTTGCAAAGTTTATAAAAATTCGTTTTTAAAATAAATTTTTGAATTGCTATTATTAATTAATATTATTAATAATTTCGAATAAAAAATGAAAAAGGTTTTAATAATATAAAAAATATAAAAAAAATCTATAATACCGAATTTTATAGCTTAATAATAATTTGGATTTTTTTTAATATTCAATATTCGATTTAAAAAATTGCTTTTTATTAGTTTTACAATTTTTATTTTGTTAATCCAATTTAGTTTGATCTACTTGCTATACTATTAAAATGAATTTATTTATATAAAAAAAAATAAAGATAATTATAATTACATTGATTATAATATATTAATATCTATATAAAATCACTTACACTTTTTTTTTAAAATCAATAATATTATATTTAATTAAATATATTAATATTATAAAAAAAACCATATATTTATATATAGAAAATTATTCTTTATTTCAAAGCAAAAAAATAATATAATTTCAAAAAGTATTATTTATAAATGAACCTAATTAAATAATAAATATAATTAAAACAAATATAAATATTTAAATGAATTACTAAAAGTTTGTATATATACATATTTGCTTTATTAGTTCTTTCCTTTATAAAATTTTTAAATAAACCCTTTTTTACAATTCCGCTATTAATCTTTCGTATTAACATTGCTTTTCCTGCTTCGATCATTTTTAAACTATTAACAATTTTAACTTTTTTATATAATCTATATATATCTAAATCAATTTTTTCCCTTTTTACATTTCTATAAACTTTTTTTTTAAAAATCGATATTTCAATTTAGTTTTCAACTTTAACTAAAAGAAATTAGTAAATATTTAATAAAAAAAAGTTATTAAAATATTTTCGTCTATTTGCTATATACAATTATTATATTTCGGTATTATATAAACAATTAAAAAATTTTATTTTCAAAAACTTTTTACATTTTCATTTATTATTAAAATATAATATACAAAAATTATTCTGTTAATCTAAAACCTAAAAATAATAGTTATTATTATTACTAATTAAATACAAACAAATGCAATTTATATAAATCTATAAAATCAATAAATATTCTAATTCCATATAAATATATTTTTATAATAAAAATTGAAAGATATACAATATACACCAAATAATAATATATACAAAATATATAGATTAGGAAAAGTAAAAGATAAATTATAATATTAAATAAAATTTCTTTTTGAAAAGTTGAAAATATTTTATACCCGCAAAAATTAATAAATATTCAATAATAATTAATAAAACTTTATTTTCAAAATTATATAATATAATATAAAAAATAATTTTTTCTTCTTTTTTTCTTTATTATTCTTTAGAAATATAATAGTTTTGCTTTTCGAATTTGATAATATATTTAGCACAATTTTTTAGGTCTTATTAGGAATTAAATTAGTATTAGAGTTAATATATATAATAACTATTTTGATTAAGAAAATTTCATAATTAATTAAAAAATTAAAAGCTAAAAAAAAAAAAAATGTAAGAATATATATCCAAGCCCAGTTTTTAAAACAGAACCTTTTCATTCAACTATTATACACTTTGTTATATAAACAAGCAAAATTTTTTTATATATTCTCTTTTATATTATACTATCGCCTAAAATATAAATGGATTTTTAATCAAATAAAAGATTAGTATTTTATCTGGAAGAGATAAATATAATTTGAATGCTTAAAGCAAGCTTTGAAAAAATAAAGGGGTAATATTATAAATGGATTATAAATAAATGTTAATATTAATGAAACGGATATATGCGGACTCCGCATATACTCTGGCTAAAAGGATATAAATATATACAACCTTTATATGTGCTTTAGTTATATATACGTAGCTATATATATAGATAAATAAATGGCCATTTCTTTGATTTTTAGTTATAGATTTTAAGGATATTTTTAACTTTGTTTATTCAGCTTTTTTGCGGTATAAGCGTCACAATAATAATAACGTATTTAATGAGATACTTATTAGCAACTTTCACCGCATCGAGTTAAACTAATACTTATTATCGTTAACCTTATTATTGCTTTTATTATTGTTATTATTCTAAAAAGATAATTTTTTGTTTTTGTAAATAAGAAATAATATTCTTTATTATAAAATACTAATTACTTTTTTATATTTTTGATTTTTAAAAATTTAACGATAAAAAGAACTAATAAAAAGGAAATTAAATCTCATTCTATTTTCATTCTTATTCTTTTTATTAGAAGTTTAATATTATACGTTTTATATCTAATAGCTAATGTTTAATATCTAATATTTAATATATTATTCTTAATTTCAACTTTTTCACTTCTATAATAAAAAATTTATATAGATTAGTAAATATAAGTAAGATTTTTCGAAATTTCATATACAAAATTTAAAGTCGAAGTAATGCCAGAACGAACTAAGATTAAATAAGGTTATATAATCGAAATGTTTCATATTAAATATTAAAATATTTCACATTAAATATTAAAATATTCTATATAAAAAATTCTATATAAAATGCCATTTTCATTAAACCTATATTAAGTATAATATAATAAAGCAAGCAAAATTTAAGGTTATCGTAAAATTAGTAGGGGGGTTAGTAACGAAATAAATATAGGTGAATAAATAAATAGATTTAACGAAAATTTAAATAAAAATTTAAATTAAAATAATAAAAGAAACAATATAGATTTTATTAAACTATAAAGCATTTTTTAATTTAAAGTAGGGCTTTTTAAATAATTATATATTATACAAAATTCGATTGTATTATCGTCATTTTTAAATAATTTCACTTTTTTCGAATAACTTCGCCATTTTCGATTAGCTTCACTTTTTAGAATAAAAAATATTGAAATTTTAATTTGTTCTAAAACAAAATACTTTGAAGAAAATTTTATATATAAGGTCTATATAAAAGTTTCTTTAAAATACTTTACTTTAAAACAAATCAAAATCCCGATATTTAATATATAGATTTTAAAGATTTAATGGACTTTTGAATTTACTATAATGAATTATCATATAATTCATATTAAATATAGTATAAATATACTATATTTTATGTGAATCCTGCTTCTGTAGGGTTGATCTATTCTATAAATTGCTATATAAATAAAAATGATCTTGAATTTCTCAGCCCCCTATCTAGCGGCCAATTGTAGTTTTCTTCAAGTGTTCCGAGGAATTCTTTCAAGATAAAGTTCATATTGACTTGCGAGATCACTAATTCTTTTCTCAAATGCCGTCTTCTCTGTCGTCAAACCGATACCATAATAGTACGCTTGATCCGGACAATGAAGCCACATAAGGAAATCAATTGGACTGATTTCTCCATCGCCCAATCCGATCGGCTTCAAAGTATCTTCCCGCAATCTCGCGATTAGTTCTTCCTGCTTGGCAAAGCATGCTCTTTCAACGAACTTCACACATACATGTATCCAATGAAGAATGGCGTCTGGATCCAGAGAACCATGATGGTGTCGAAACTCGATGGTTCGTTTTCCGTCGGCGAAGGGAGTTTTCAAACCTTCCAAGTTGAATGCTAAGCGATCGCAGCTCCATTGGCCAAAACCTTCAAGAAGCTCTGCGTTGTCGGTAAATGCGAGGATTTTCTCGAGAGTTTGGGCCCGAGTGAGATCGGGATTCTCGTGAACGAATCGAGAGTGTGAGAGAGCGGGGCACCATTCACTTGATGAGCGGTCCGCGGTCAGGATTAGCAACATCAGGGGCTCGTAGGTGAACGCAATTGCTAGGAGGTTACGAAGTTGAGGGAATCGAAGACCATGGTATGAGTTACCTACGTGAACATGTAAGCCCGTGGAGCTGTCAACTCGCACGAGATAGTTTTTTCTCACCGTTCTTAAGACCATTCGAACTGCCGCCTTGGCACTCTCGTCATAGTAGTAAGGGGGGGACGACATCTCCATGCCATTCTTCTCGTAGCGGCTGTCCCACTTTTCATCATTAACTCTTTGGATTTCACCGACGGTAGCATCGCTTTTCAAGACCCAACAGGTTTCGTATTGTTCATCTGTACACCGTTTAGTATCTATTTCAACTATTGCTGGAATGCCAACAGCTTTTAACTTTTCAAAAATATCATAGTTGATAGACTCCTCGTCTGAAAATTCTTCTTGATCAATCTGACGCTTGTCTTTGGTATGGGGATAAGGGTTGGTTTCGAGACTCGTAGCCAAGATGAATTCGAGCTCGACCCCAAATGTAAGTCTAGTCTCAGCATTTTGTGGCGTATGTTGTGATTCAGACTTTTCAGACATCTTGAGGAAAATTGATGTGGATGTGTGTGATGTCAATTTTAGGTAAATGAGTATGGGAGAAAATTTAAAGCTACTAATTATTCATACGTCTATGTACATGAACAATGAGATTGTTTCAAATTTATTCATTGTATGAAAGAAAATACCACTTCTTTTATTGTGTAAAAGGATTCAAGGGAACATCGTTTCTTTCATACTTGCTGGACAATGCTCTGACTATTACTCGAGTAACCATATTACAATCCAGATCAAGTCATCTTTCTTATCCCAACACTCATGTCAAACTCTGCCTGTCGCCCCTTAATTCTTTATCGAATGTAAAAAGCTTGGGTTCTGTTGATCCTTCAAGATTCCTTGGCCAAAATTAAAGATGGATGGACAGTTGAGAGAAACTTGATAAGTACGCTGGAGATGGGAAACACAAAAGTCCTGCTTGTTGCTGTTGTATGATAGTTCATGCGATGTCACTAAGGTTCATGCTCAGATAATGAACTGATCGCTCGTTGATTGCTGGTTATTGACAGCTTGAGTTGAATTGTACGATTTGGATAATTGAAGTATTTATATATGTATTTAACACAATTTGTGTTCCCCCACTGAGAGCGACGTCTTATTGACAAGGCATCACTTAGATAGCCATACTCCCTTCAAAAAGACCTACGGCGCCTTGCTCAAAATATTAATAATTGATGAACCCCGTTGTAATTGTATGTGCTGCGCGTCTCTTCACACAATCATCTAATTCTGATGTTTCCTTCGTCAAAAATCTCCATGATCCGGTTTTCTTCCATAAACGAAATGAAACTTCATATAAACATGATTGGAAGGATTCTTCATGTCATTCCTTGGTCCCACCATCATCACTTGGGCCTCTTCATAGCTATATCCCAGTACTCTTGTGAACAAGGCCATGCTAATGGGTTCGACAGCATCCAAACATTGAGCCTGATAATACATACCAATCTCCTTGAGTCTCTTATCCTTGGGCCAGCGACCAATCGGTACCTTGTACACTTGATCATGAACATCAACAAACCCTGCATCTGTCATCCATTTCTTCTGGTTTCCAGCAACTTCATCCATCATCTTTCCATTCCTGACACTGGCTTCATCAATCAATCCAAAAAATCTTTGCAAATCTCCAGCGTTGAGATCAGTACCATCATCGCTCTCGATATGTACCTCATGCTCCTGTGCTTCAACCCACCCACCAGGTCGAATATGGGTGTATGCTTGACTGAACAGTTTGGGCCAATCAGATATACTAGATGCAAGTACTCTCCAGTGTATCAAATCAAATTTTCGATTGTGAGAAAACAACCATTCATCCTCTGCATTATCAATCAAGAATTTACAATTTGGTGGGACCCAGCCAGGTTGAATTGGGCTTAAATCGGTTCCAGTGACTTCAGCAGATGGGAATTCATCGGCGCACTCAATTGCCCACAGACCTGTTCCAGTTCCAACATCGAGAATCCTTTGAGGATTAGGGTCTATCGGTGCGCAAAATAACTTGCCGCCAAGAATAAGCTTGAACACGTGATGTTTGAGATCAAGTCGTTGCTGTTCCGCTTCATCATTAGGGAGAAGGTAAGAACCGGATTGATAGGCATGATATCGACGACCATTCTCGTAGGTGTAATTTAACATGGATGAATTAAGAGATGTTGAAGAAGTTGATACGTTATCATCTCCCCAACTGGAATCGACGTCGCTATGAGTATCCTGTGGTGGTGGGTGTGAGTATTTGCGCCATCATCAATATAAACATATGATATGAAATCAATTCCGCAATTAATATATTCATATATGTAGATTAAGAAGGGAAAGATTTACTCACAACTTCGACATCTGGATCTTGATCTCCATCACTTTGGTCATGGTTGTGATTGTTGTTGTTGTTATTGTTGTTGTTGTTATTGTTGTTGTTGTTGTTATTGTTGTTATTGTTATTGTTGTCGTTATTGTCGTTATTGTTATTGTTGTCGTCGTTGTTGTTATTGTTGTCGTTATTGTTATTTTCATTCACATTTCCAGCTCCCAGGTTATCATCATGATGATTTCCAGTATTGTTGTATTGATAGGAAGAATGAGTTGTTGTATCTTCTGTTGGAAGTTGTGGGGCAGTAGAGGAATTTGTAGTATGTGATGGTATTGGTTGTTGTACTTGATGGGAATCATGGGATGTCGGTCTATCGTTTCCCGTTGATTGTGACATTGTTGGTTGGTTGGCTGGCTGGTTGGCTGGTTGGCTGGTTGGCTGGCTGGTTGGTTGATATTTCTTTGTACGATACAAAAGTATTTTGATGGGGGGACGAAAGATAGAGAGATACCTAGGTACAAAGGTAACTGGTGCCAAGGTAACTAACAACTTGGTATAATAAGATGATTAATAATCAATGGCTGCAAACCAAGAATCGATTAATAATAAGTCGGGAAGGAACGAAGAAAATAAATAAATCAATAGGTAATGAATGAATGAATATTCTAGTAGTCTTGAGTTATTTGAGATTTTATCAGATCCTCTTTTTTTAATACGAGGTGGTGATGATGTAATGCGATGAAGATAGAGAGAGATATATAGTAATGATAAGATTGATAGTGAGAGCGGAGGGATAGATGACTTTGATGATATATATATATATCATTAATAGATAAATGAATAGATATATATGAATATATATGTATATATAGGTTGCTTCAATAATTCATATATAAGAAAACTTGATGATTGA
The DNA here is from genome assembly GCA_009299455.1 of Monilinia laxa. Taxonomy (NCBI): domain Eukaryota; kingdom Fungi; phylum Ascomycota; class Leotiomycetes; order Helotiales; family Sclerotiniaceae; genus Monilinia; species Monilinia laxa. The sequence continues at coordinate 89,566 of VIGI01000026.1, forward strand.
TACAAGAAAGAGGAGATGATGACTGTTTATACATATATCTAATTTATGTATATGTATATGTTGATGTTGATGCGTATATATAATATATATATATAAGAACATGTAAAAAAGATATTCCAGTTCGAGAATATTTTATTCGGGAGCATACGTAAAAGGGAGATTACCTCCTACCTATAAGAGTGTGTTGTGGTGTACATTACTTGAATTTACTTCCTGCGTACGTACATCTCTCTATTCCGCAATCTCACTCCATATAATAAATGGTTGATAGTTGTCCCTGTCGGCTATTTCCTTTCAAAATACCTAAAATCCTTACTAGTCACTAGTCAAGTAATGGATGCACATGCAGAAAGCCAAGTGCAGAGTAAGGTTATGTAGGAAGGGTATCTCTGCATTCAATAGGATCAACAGGATCAAGGGAAGATGATATTTCCCCGCTAGAAACTTTAAACAGAGGAATAGTACTCTGTAGTCAATTCTTGATTCTTTACTCCCTCCGAACGGACGGAGTACGGAGTACAACTGTCATCGTCGGTCTAGAGGGTCTTCATGTAAAAAGATAGAATAGGATAAGTGAAGTTCTCGAAGATGGATCCAACCCCTCAAATCAAGGAGAATCCACAACATGATAACCAATTGAATCTCTTCCTCAACCCTTCCAATTCTTCCGTTACTTCCGTTCTTTGACATCTTTTGAAGTCCAGAAGTTGGTGTGGCGTTTTCTCCCTTTGCCTTTTGCCTTTCGGAGTGTTACCTCGTCCCGTCTCATCCTGTGGATCAATACCCGGATAGCATCGGATCATGTTCTACTTTGAGCATTAGATCACCCTCTCCTGATTGATGTCATCGAGGCAACCGAGCGGATCTATCTCATCTGCATCCATTCGAGGTGTACGCCTCGTGTTTAACCGGAATTGCCATGTGTGTTATTGCTCGCTGTTTGAATGGTCTGTCATCTAATGATATGCATCCATTAAGATAATTGCATGAAACATTTGTTTTTCACACTCAAATCTTGCATCTTGCGTCTTGCATTCGTAAAATAAATCCCATTCGAAAAAAAGCATACATTCATTCCACTCACTCACTTATTGGTGAATTCATGCATTGTGCGTCGGCGATAAACTTCTTATACTGAGCATCAACCAGCCAACCAATCAACCATTTACCTTGCCGCCATGGAGAAAACTCCTGGATCATTGGCGCAAGAGATTGCGGGTATGAGAGAGCGATTGAGTAAGGTTAGCAAAGCAATCGATATCTATGAATCAGTAGCTACTCGGAATCAGGCCAAAAGGGATATCAAATCCAAAGGAGAAACTGGGGAAAAGCATGTAAACCTTTTCATGGAAACGAATATGTTGATGAAAGCAGTGAGGGGTCCTGTTGATATGGTGTTTTCCAATTTCGAGAATGTAAGTCTAGTGTTGTTTTGGAATGAAATATTGCGCATTCATGAAGAGAGTAAATATCACAATGAATATTACCATAATGTCAAAACATACGTGGATACAGTGAGAGAATATGCAAGCTGACTTCAATTTGTCACATGTGGATAGTCAGTGCATTCAGGAGCATTGAGGGCGGTTTTAGAAATGGGTGTATTTGACGCTTTACCCGCGGATGGATCATCGTATAGTGCTACAACATTGGCGGAAAATTTGGGAGTGGAGAAAGAACTGCTTGGTGAGTATCAATAGCCCATCCAAAAATATGTTTTTCAACTGAAGTTGGATAAGTTCGATTCATGCGAGTCCTTACGGTCGTCGGTCCATTCGCCGAGGTGGGAGAAGAGGAATACACTCATACCCCATTTTCAATGGTGTACTTGGTACCAGAGCTTAGGGGAATCTTCAAATTAATGTCAGGAATCCCCATACAACATAGCCCATCAATTCCTTGCTTCGACAATTCTCTCATACGATTGTCCAAATCGTTTCACAAAATGTGATTAGTCTCTTCTAATGCCAACACTAGGTACGACGAATACAATCTCGCAAATGCCCGAATGTATGAGTTCTTCCGCAATAATGGCTTCAAGAGTCCAGAGGATCACCTCCTCAACCCTTATTGCTTTGCTCATCAAACAGGCGAGAAGAACATGTGGGAGCATATAGGAGCTTTCCCCGAGAGATTTCAAAGCTTAAACTTAGCAATGATTGCTCAGACTGAAGCCACAAATTGGACTGTTGGAATCTTTCCATTCAAAGACCAATTGAAGCAAGTCAAATCAAACAATGATAGTGTATTGGTCGTAGATATTGGTGGTGGGAGTGGACATGTGACGAAGCAGATTATGAAGATTGTCGAAGAAATCCCAGGAAAGGTGGTACTACAAGAACGTGATGAGTTGATTGATTCAATTGGCCATACAATACCCGAAGTCACGACGATGAAGTATGACTTTTTTACGCCTCAACCAATCAAAGGTATGATGAATTGCACCCTTGCTTCATAGATGTACGCGTGATTCCTGATGCAGAACAGGAGCTCCGATATACTATATTCGTCGATGTCTGCACGACTGGCCAGATGTTGACTGTGTACGCATTCTAAAAGTGATTGCTGCTGCGATGACGGCTGGGACTTCAAAAGCGGTAATTTCCGAGATTGTTCTTCCATCAATTGCTGCAGATGTCGAAGCTGGATGGATGGACATAACGATGATGGCGTTAAGCGGTCGCGAGAGAACAGAAAAGCAATGGGTGAATTTGCTGAATCTTTCGGGCTTAAAACTACGAGAAATCCATCGTGGCCCTGGAACCAACTATGCCGCAATCGAGGCAACCCTTGCGTAGACATTTGATAATTTTGAGCATCTGGAACGTGTCATCATGCGACTGTCAGCACGTAGTGGGTAGTACATAATGCAAATTATATAGAATTTGCGCCCTTATAATGACTCTAGGTATGTTCCCGCAAGCCAAACGAGTGAACACCCAGCTAAAGCCCATGCACCCACTGCTTTTTTCCCCCACCAAGAATTGTCTTCTTCTACCTTTGCAGCACGTATCTTGCGAGTTGGAGGACTTTCGAGGGGAGTTGCAGATGTAGAATTCTTTTCCGCTGATTCGGTTCGTCCACGAAGCTCGGCAATTTTCTTGCCTAGAGATAGTAGGTCTTCCTTCCATTCCGTATCGTTCGCGATCCTATCAACTTCTACGTTTTGTACGTTTCCGAAGAAGTCCATCAATAGTCTCTCCCTGCCTCCTTGCTCTCCACCTGGGAAAAGATCCCATCTAACACCCGGATGCGAATGAATCTTTGCCTCGTCATAACTGTCAAATAAGTCGCCCAATGTCTTCTTGCTGCCAGGTTCTCGAACCTGAGTTTCAAGGAAGTCTAGATTGTAGTATGTGTATCGATCAATAACCGCAACTCCAACATCATTATCTGCATGATGGGAGTATGAAGATTGATCGATTTCTGAAGAGCCCGTTGCAATTATGTTAGGAGAGTAGAATTTGCTGTACATGGTATTTGCCTGGCATGTATCAATCATGAAAAGTAATTCATGGTATCTTTAGGTCATGGTTAGTATAAAAATTGCTCGGAGGATTCATTTTCACAAACCTCTTCTTCTCCCACATTTGCTCAAATGCATCTGCCAAATCAAATGCACTAATTTCCTCTGCGTCTTGAAATTTCAAGAATTCATTACCACCATGACCCGTCATGTAAACCAAGATATTGCTTCTATCATCCGTCAAAAGCCTCTTACTTCTCGGCATCTCTTCCCCAACTCTATCAGTTAACAGCCGAATAAAGTTCTCCACGGTAACCTCATATCCTCGATAATCCACTTCAATGTTGTCTCCATATAAATCCACCGCGCGATCAGCATTACTGTAGACTGTGCCGGGGAAGGCATTCCGAGGGTTGCATGCCATGTCATCTGGCAGCATAAGAATGATCTGGGAATCGGGAATTCCTAGACGTTTGACTGTGCGGTAAAGTGAGAGAACATTTGCCAGATGACGATAGTTAAACCAGAATCTTGATGTTGATACGAGGACTGCCCAATTACTAGTATGTTCTGCGGCGACGGATAAAAGGGAAAGAAAAGGTGCAAGCACCAGTGGAAGCTGGAGGAAGCTGGATAACTTCATAATTGTATGTCGTTAGTTAGTCCAGTGTGTTAGTGTATAAATGGTCTGTCGGATGAGAGAAGAGTTAAGGTACTGGTGAACCTTATTGTGTATAATTGGTACAACAATCCTACAGTCCTCTTGGAGAAATGAACATTAAGACGCGGCTTACCAATGGTCTACGAACTCTCTCCTACAGCTGTCGGTTGGTCGTGCTACCTAATCAGGCCTTATATATAAGGGTTTGAATTATCACATGCTTGATCTGATGCCCCGCACGTCCCGCGATTTCAGACATTTCCAAGACTATTGACATTTTAGTTATATTGGATTACTTCTCTGCTACTTCATTAACAGCTGACCCGTCAATACCTATCTTTAATAGATGTTATTGACTATCAGCCCGACAACTCAATAAGTCATATGTCCTATTAGCTGTATGTTGTGTTATTTGAGATATCCTCACAAATAACAATGGGTCGGCCACCGGCTGTTATTATTGTTGTCAGGTAAGAGATCTCCGAGGTCAAAACTTCATATTCCTCCCAGATGTTTTATTGTACTTCTCTACTGCTATAGTAGACCAACCTCTATGAAAACTCTCTCTAGACAAGCGTCGTGAAACCCTTTTCTGGTAGCATAGGCATCTAATCTTCTTTATAGGCATGGTGCTCGCCTCGACCAGGCAGATAATCAATGGTACTTGACAACCCCAACTCCATACGACCCTCCTCTTTACCTATGGTGGATGGACACAATCGAGAGCTCTCGGGGCTCGTATAGCGAATATCCTACGGACTCGCGAGACGGATGATGAGTTTGTTAACAGTGAGGATCGGAATGGAAGCAAGAACAGAAAGAGAAGGCATAAAGTGGTTATACATACATCACCTTTTTTGCGCTGTGTTCAGACATCAGTCGCCATAAGTGCTGGCCTTGCACAGAATCCTGGTCATACACATCCTCGGCGTTCTGCTTCCACGCATTCCCACCACAAAAGCTTGCAGATGCACCCCTCTCCCAGGATACGTCCTGCGTTATCAACAGACTCACCCAGACTTGCACCACTCCTAGAAACTACAAATCTTGCGTCGAGTTCAAGTGGTAAGACTATCGGACAAACGGACAATATTAAGAAATCACTGGTACGCGTAGATGCATTCCTTGGTGAGTGGTTGGCTCCGGATTACTTTGAGCATATTACTCCGCCTCCGAGTTCTATTATGATGGTAGCTGGTGCTAAAGCAGATTTGTTGAGAAGAGAGGATTATAACAGCTTAATACATGTACGGGATTTCACCGCACAAGGTTCATCATTTCAACCATTTCCAGGTGGATGGGGAAGTCCGATCACCACCGAGAAGAAAGAGTTTCCATCGGTCTCGAGTTTAAGCCATGCACTACCTAGAAGAGATCGAACGAGCAGTCTGAGCAGTGTGGGGAGTAATGGGAATCGTCAGGGATTAAGAGCCGATGGTCATTTGCCCACATCTGAACATGGTATCTATCAACCACCTGTCCCCAGCTATGCGATTTCTACATCCGATCCTATACCGCCTGGATATGCTACTCATGCCAGAGATGCATGTGTTGATGTCGATTATCAATGGGATAGCATGCGTGAGCCTTTAGATTGGGGAAATGGTGGCGAATATGGTGAAGAATGGCCATCGATGCATAAAAGATTCCGGAGAGGTTTGCACAGCATGCTAGATTGGTACAAGCGTAATGAAAACCCTGGAGAGATGGTCACCAAGACACCCTCTAGTCCAGAGCTTGAAAACCCATTTTCTATTGACGGAAGTCACGAAGAAGATACAGATATTGTTCTTATCCTGGTTACCCATGGAGCTGGATGCAATGCCCTTATTGGAGCCTTGACTAATCAGCCCCTACTAATGGACGTTGGAATGGCATCATTGACTATGGCCGTCCAAAAGCCCTTCCCCGAAACAGACCCCACTTTTACCCCGGATGCAACACCTAACACCCACTCTCGTACAAATTCTAGAACTTTATCTCTATCAGAGGAGTATGATTTGAAGCTCTTGGCGAACACAGAACATCTCCGCTCGACTACAAGCAGTATTGCGTCATCTCGAACCCCCTCCGCCGGAAATCTATCTATATTCCGCGAACGCCAGCCAATAGACCCCAATCGTTCCACTATAAATTCCAGTCTCGGCAGTATCAGAAGAACAGCAAGTGTAGCAAGTTCCCAACCTCGAACCTTCAGCTCGGCAAGACAGTCATCAATAGGGTTATGGAGTGCCACTCCCCCATTAAGAGAATCATTTGATGAAAATGATGACACGGATACTGATAGTATGATATTGAACTTTGGAGACGATAGTGCAAACCTAAAAGCTTCAGTCCCATCGACCGCCGAAGAAGAAAACACAGCAGCTTTCGCCAAAAATACGGAAATAGAAACAAGTGCATTAGAGGAAGATGAAGTTGCACCTTTAGGGTTGTGGGGATCACCAAGATTAACGGCAAGTTCAGGTCCAGCAGTTGATCTAGATAAGGCTGGTCATACAACAAAAAGGAGGTGGACAGTTAATGAAAGGGCATGAACTTTTTGAGTATCACTGAATTAAACCGCGAGTTGGTCGTATACGGAAATGCGGAAAGAAATGAAGCGAAAATGAGACTGGAAATGGTCATCAGAAGTGAGGATGGATCTGTTATATGGAAGGTATGGATGCATGAATAGACTTTTGGGAGTTTTTTCAGCTGAGCATTTCATTCAAGCGCGGCGTGGGCGTATGGTTTATTGGAGTTAATCTGTATCAATTCATGGATGAACAAAAAACGTCGCTCAGATACCATGATCAGTCAGCTCAATTAAACTGTAATTATATGTTTATGAAAGACTCAACTCGATGCCTGAGAGCACTCCTGGGAGAATTATCAAGGAAACATTAACTGAATTGTTGCGGGTCACTACATATCAAAAAAAAAATAAAGCGGTCACTTGTATTGCGGGAGAGCTGAAATGATCCCCAAAATCAAGTGATGAAATTCGGCTCAAGCTATTATCATTACTATTATGCCGTATCCTGGTGAGCCTGCAGTGATGTCACCGCTATGATAGGTATATTGATTACGATAAATATCTTCAGTAGACCCCTTCCTTGGTCTAAGACCCTCACCTCTCACAGATGATGTATCCAATTGGATATCCTGCCGTTGAAAAAAAGGATCAGATTAGTACGCGATAGAAAAAACCATTGCATTTATCTGAAATTTGATGTTGTTTTCTATGGCATTGATTAGCGCAAGTAATTTCATTACTTCAAAAGGAATTGTGTTATATCCCATTGCTCATTCTCAAAAGTGGTTTGTTCCTCATCAACGACCCGAAGGCTATATGAGTGGTGCATGAAACTCGTGTCTAATCATTGCGGGGTAGGGGGTGGAAGAAAGACTGAGATGAGACAAACATACTGTATATTAAAAATTATGGATTCGTGAGCGTGGAACCATAGCCATGATTCAGACCATTGAATTTGTGTTTTTTTGCCACAGTTCTCTTCTCGTGTGAGTAATGAGCTGCAAAGCTTTACATCGACAGGAATATATCGAGGCTGCAGAATTTTGTGACCAGTGTTATTCATGACGCATGTAATGTCTTCAATCCTGTCCTGCAATAATATAGCTTGTCAGCTGGATTCAACCAAAATATAAACAATTGACGTGAGGATTAGCTAAACAATCAGAGAGGCTCGCATGCGTAAAATTTGTAACCATGTATTTTGTCTTCAAGACTAATCGATTTTTGTACCATCATCATTGGGTTTCGGATAGATAAAATTGCATAAAGAAAAAAGATTTAAACTTACTATAGGTCATGATCATAAAACTTTAGTCATCATCGTCATCAAACTCGTCCAATTGAAAGACTTTCGGTTTTTCGGCGCCTGCGCCACCATGGCCACTTCCCATAGCATTATTTCATTCTTCTCTCCATCTCCAATCTTCTTCTCTCCTCTTCTTTCACTCTTGCTGCCTCTTCTTCCCTCTCTATCTCTTCAGCCTTCTCCCTCTTCTTCTGTTCCTCAAGTTCCGGATCCCATCCCTCAGGATCAATTCCAGTATCAACCAGTGCTTGGATGCTTGCTAATGCACCAATTCTAATATCATCTTCGCGAGCCCATGGCACGAATGGCCGATCATCGGAGCCCATGTTTAGAATCCGCATCATCTCTGGATCAAGAGTGGGTTGTGACTGGGAGGGTGGTTGGGATGCTGCGTCTTGACCTGAAGCTAAAGAATTCATTCCGTTGGGAGTGTTTGATGAAACATCTATATCCATAGCATTTCCGTTCGCACCGTTGCCCATCACGGCAACACTAGGTGTAATGTCTCCATTGGTGGCAGCGCGGTCTTGTTTGGGTGATGACTCTTCCGGTTTTGGTAATCGAGCCTCGGGGGGTACTGTAAATTTAGAAATTCTTCGCGCGTAGCTAAGAAGTTCCTCATATTCTACGGGATTCTTCTCCTCTGGATATTGGGAAGATGGGGTGTTGAGGAGTTCACTCCGTGAGCTGGTGAGAAGAAGTAGAAACTCGCTGATTTGAGTATCGAGAGCTGCGGAAGTCGCATGTAGGGTATTGAGCTTGTGGGTATTTTGTTGATGTTGATTTACTGTAAAGAGACTGTGTTAATAGATGCAAAATGGGGAGGGTTGGAATCGTTGTAATAAAAAGGAAACATACGAAGTGATAGGCCATCATTGAGCTCTTGGTCCGCGAGAACGAGGTCTTGAGAAAGAGCCGGAACGGGATTATACTTTGAAATTGAAGCTATGAGGTTGGACAGAGCCTTTTCTACACGGTCAAAACGCGCATCAACTATCTTGTCCATTTTGGTTGTTTTGAGGGGGAAGAGGTCAAGGTGGAGAACAAAAGAGGATTGATGATTTCTTTAGGACATATTGTTATAGTATCGATGCCCTAAATATAGGAAATCTAAAGATTGAAGACAACGAGGTGTAACACGGTTGAATACAGTGAACTGCTTTCAAGCCAATTAATTGAGTGAAGTTGTTGTAGAAAGAATAAGAAAAATTGGGATTGAAGTGAATTGATGAAAAGAGAAGAATGAAGGTAAAAAGAATGATGAATAAAATCTTGAATGTTTGAAATTTTCATTGTGTATCCGAACAAGAAAAATAAGCGCGTATCTACTCAGATAGACGCGATGCATTGATTATTAATATATCCTGGATGGATTACTAACGGACCTCAAATTTTAAAACATCTATAAGCTCGAGGTAGGTATACGTATACGTACTCAATCAAGTGCATGCATACAAGTATATGTGACCTCACCCAACTATCACGACTGTCTTGTTGTGTTGTTGTGTTATTGTGGTTGAGTTGATTATTTCTCCATTGATATTGACGTAGTTCATACATATATCAATAGGTGAATAGCTACAGTACATCACTTGGGTATATCGATATCACGAATATGCCAACAAGGGAATATACGCATACACAAGAAATGCATACAACTTGCCCCAGCGGAGTGAGAAAATACATACATATTAATGTTGCCTGATCATGGTTATGCTAGAGTTACTTACCAAATCTCCAGGCCAATTTAAACACCATCTTCTCAAGCGTTATGCACACGTATCTTACATCTTTTGACCTCATGATTACTCTTTTGGCGTCTCTTATAGGCATTTAGAAACCAAGCCTCATTACCCATTCCGTTGCCGACTTAAGCTATTAAGCCATTCATAGGAGGTAACTCGATACTATAAGAAGATTAGAAGAGTAATTTTACTAGATTAAATATATATTCACACTTATTCACATCCATTCACATTCAATCATATTTATTCAAATGGATCACTTAAATGCTATACATTTTCTAGGCTCGCTGAATAGATGTGTGCGTGTGTCTAACCACCATATATATATTTAACGATAGGGTTGGGGGCTGGCGTTAAGATTTCGAAAGTTAATTGTTTCTTGAGTTCGAATGGCGGAAAGCACGAAGCAGTAATGCAACAAGGAAGTGTTTATTTGCCACCGTAATCATCCTCCAGATTAATTCCGATTCCCTCATGCGCTTCAAACCTTCACCTGTTGTATTCCAGGCTCGTGCGATGTAATTGGCGTCGCGAGGATCTCGGCCATGCTTTTCATACAGTTGGCGATACAACCAAAGTCTGCATTGTTCCACTGACCAGTCGTCCTTCACTTCACTCTTTACTGTGATCTTCTTGGCATTTTCGCATCCGAATGATAGGTGCTGAATATGTTCGTGGACAATGCGGCTTTCTTGCCTCTGAGTCATTGGCTCATATGGTATTGAATCGCGAAAACGGTTACGTTGGTGGCCGTGTTCTATAATGGGGTAACCTGCAACATGAACGTGGGCAGCCATGGCGAGAGGGATTGAGTGGTTGGAGTAGCTGAGGGATTGAGTGGTTGGAGTAGCTGAGTGATTGAGCGGTCGGAGTGCTTGGAGTGGTTGAGGGAGTTGAAAGATGAAGGGATGAAGGGATGAAGTGATGGAAGTTACTCAAAGAAGTATAGAATTAAATAGTTTAATATCAAATTGATTGAAGACTAAGTTGATTGAAAGTTGAACTTGAGTATTGTAGATGTGAATTTTGGATGGAAGAAAAAAATGTTTCAATATGGGGGAGAGACGGAATATTTATGCTCGTCAATCATCGTAAGCTCCCAACTAGCTGGTATTATGTTACACAGTGTTGTGATTATTCTTAGTATACGTCAGTGAAATGGTGGCTGATATTAGATGATCAAATACTACTCTTGTATATATAATATATACCTAGTTCAAGGTTTATTATATACCTATCTAGCTAGTTCAAGGTTTATATATTTTAGTGAATATCATAAAATCGAAACATTATTGGAAATATCCATCCTAAAATACAGGAATCTAATCTAGAATAGCCTGGTATTTCCAATCTAATTAGGATCTGAAATGGGTATTCTATACTTCATTAAGCTTAGAATGCCTATTTGAGATTAGATTTCAGTATTGCAGCATGTTTATAACAATATTCGATATTATAACAATACTGAATACGATTAGTCATAATTATAAGATTTGATACTATATACGCAAAGTTCGATATATTCAAGATAATTCACATGTACCACTAGATGGATCAATACACGGAATACGAGAAGTACTAACCACTACACTGCTCATGTAGCGAGCTGCGAGTATGTCGTATTATTGTCACCTGGGCAGTTGGAAAAGCCAAATACCACATCAATGTCGATGGTCTGGAAATTGACCAATGAGACTGGGTGATTCGCGAACTAGAACATCATTAAGGTCACTATAGCGCTAGCCTGGTCCTATGTTCAATATGGTCAAGTTAAAACTACCACCAGGTGTACTTTGCTCCGGAAAACATCCAAACTATATCCCATACATACATACTTATTACTTTCATGAATCATGATTGAAAATCCGAGAGACTGGAACGACATAGAATCCTATCTTCTATACTAGATTCTATGCCCGTCCAAAATCTCTGACCTTTCCTTGCTCGATTATACTACTTCCAGTGATAGGCGGTCTTTTGGTCCTATAGATCTAGAAGCTCGATATTTTGGTCAGAGTTGGCGCAAGATTAGTACATTCAATTGCAAGTCATGATTTGGAACATTGAGATTGGATAATACTCGTCTGGACATTCTACGAGTCACGCATACCCATTGCATGAATCATTAAGCCGTGTCATGTAATTATTCGATTCATTTACACCCATTTTCATTTTGAAAAACACTCTCGCTGACGCAACTTATATAGCAAATGAACATAATTATCAGAGGCCTCTCTTATAATCAAAAGGAGTTGATTTCGATGAGGAAAACACGATATTTAAAGCTGCTTTCCTGCATCTCTCTGCCTCTTGCAAGCCCCCTTCATCTTAGCACACTATGCTCATGTCATAGACCAAGTATCTCTGCTGAAAATTTACTACTGGTGAAGAATCAGTTCATATCTCCTAAAAATTATTAAATTATGACGAGCATCGACGGTTACTTTGCTTAATAAGCAATTTGGAGTTCTAGTCACAGAGTTTTATGATTCAAAACCTCAGTTAACTGTTTAGTGTGATCACGAACCATGCTGAGCACGGCATCATTGGGGCCGTTCATGCAAACCATACCAGCCTGCTCACCTTTTAAGATCGGGCTTAGTGTATCAATACAACAGCCAAAATTAAATATCTAGAAATCAAGCAACGCTGCTCCAGCTTCTGAGCATCAATTCCTACCAAGTATATTGTCTCTATGCTGAATTGAAATACTACTGGAGTTCTAATCGCGACAATGACCGACATCATGCTCGACAACAGAGTTATTATTAACGCCTCAAGAACCCCATAGCCTGTCTAAAGTCACTTGTAAGCATATTATAGCCAACTGGACTCGGCTTGAACATTGATCTGATATCTGAGTTCTGTCCCTATTCTCGTTGACAATGGGTTCGATTGAAGGAAAGCTTGGCTTATGCCAATTTGTCACAGCCACAGATATCAGATCAAACAGAAGAGAGGCTGTCAAATACCTATTTACTCATTACATTCTAGCCAGAGCCTGCCCAGTGAACACGAAAGCAATTGAAGCACTTGATATTGCTTTGGTTTTTTCGATCCTAGAATCTCTTGCCTCAGATAGATGAACTATTCAATCGATCTTAGATCCACTTGTAGCAATGCTGTGGGATGGTGAATGTGCCTTACAGTTGCTTTCTGTGTAGGAGAGAGAAAGTAGGGTCAAAAAGTATGAATTGGTACACACGAAAAACAAAAACAACGCTTGCGCATTTGGTTTTAGCGTAGAACCTGTGTTGGCAGAAACGGTAACTATGTGTGTCATTTGAGTTTCATTATTCAAGTGAGCTCCTATCAGAAGCTGATCTTCCGCAAGTATGGCAGTGTTTCAGTCTGGAGCGCTGAAGTTATTGATCAGTGCTTGAAGAGAAACTCCCTGCTATTTTTCCATTCGATTGGCTTGTTCGCGATACGAATGCCTTGAGAACAAACATTCTGAGAACTCACAAGTTGACTTGAACAGTTACACATATCCAGACCTTCTATATGCTATACTTGGCGCTGGAAAGTTTTGCGGACTCGTTACACGGCTTATTGTCAAACTCCACCTTTTACAAGCGCTCGAGAATAATGAAGGTATGATATAAACTGGCAGCTTCGTGTTTCCAGTGAGTCGTGGGCAGGAAGTCACCTCTGCAATGAGGGATTTGCTGAATTATGACGGCTATTCAACACTAGGCCAAATGTCGATAATGATACTACCATCAGAACGAAACATATGTTTGATAATTGCAGCTCGGTATATGGGTGACCCAGGAGATGCTCTAACGTCTCATAGGGCGCCACATGACCTCCAACCAGTTGTAGCCAATAGTAAAGCGATACCCATTTAAAATACTAATGATAACTGAGAGACACTTGGGGCCAACGCTGATTTCGAGCGGTTTTTTGATATGGGCATCCACAAATTTGCCGAGAGGCTTTTCACACGACCATTGAATTGCGGACGGAGATGATGGCTGAGTGTCCAGATATCACTAATACTGCATTTAGTTTCCAGTGGGATTCCTAGCATGTTGAAAAACATGAAATCGAATCGCCCAAGTGGATTCATGTCTTTTTTTACTGGAAGCAAGGAAAGACTCTGTATTTTACCTGTAATTTTCGGCCGATTGATATTCTGTTTAGGAATAACCTGGTGTGGCACACTGATGCCAAGAACAGCTTCGGAGTCGACGAGTGTAATGACTACTTTACTGCTGTCATACCTATTTAGTGATGATGCGGTCAGTTTAGCAGATTTTCAAAATGGTACTCGAGTTGGCCCAATCGAGAGACGATATGGGGGAACAGACTTGCTCGCTTAAAATGCTACAAGACAGGATGTCATCAAACAGGTGTATCCACATTTCAATCACTTGACCTCCATCATACAAGGGACTGTAGTAGCATGATTTACATCTACCCTGAATTCCTAGGAGATGAACGGAATTCAGGTATTCCTCTAGTTTCATGTTATCAAGCTCGTTCGAAGGTCTAGATGGAAAAGCTGCATGTCGCGAAAGCCCATCAATATGCGTGTTACTCATCGTTCCAATAAGTGAAGGCTTCCTGAGCTCTAGAGATTTTGTACTTCAGCCTCATAGAAAATAACAAAATAGTGCTATCAACCACCCTCGTCGCTGATGGAAAGGCGAACAGATTCAGTAGTAACAATGTGAAATTCTCTTCACTACCTAGTACATATCAATACATGGCCACCCAGAATTGAACGCCGTTGCATCCTGCCCTGTCTATCTCCATTTCATCGTGAAAGATGGTTCCAAAACCGTGCTGCACGGATGAGATCAAGGATGCTTTAGAAGAACCGAAAAAATCCTGCTTTATAGTACAAAGGCAAACTACCCTTCTCTTTGGTGCCTTCACATCCACTGGCAATTTCATGCTATTGAATATCTCCTTCGACAGAGAGGGAGACCATAGCCCGTCAAGTCAAACCCTAATCAATTTTGATGGATCCGTAAATTTTCTGAACGAAAGCCCAAGAAGCGAAATACCCGATTGAACCTTGAATGATCATTAGTACCATCTCAAACTGGAGATCGATAGATGGAACTTACCAGTAAGAATAAAAAACAAAAAGGAAATCAATGCACTATATCCAATGTATAGTACACTACCCGCCAAGCCACCGAGTTGAAGCTTCGTCACCCAGTAAATCATCGCGTTAGCAAACACATATCCGGCACTTGCACCAGCTGTCATGAATGCTCTCCAATGCCAGTGGTAATTCTCGCTACATAGCAAGAAATATATCATGAGAACCGTGACAGCGGCGCATGTGATGATCATAAGACCGTAGCACAGAAAGAGGAAGCCGAACATGTAGTAAACCTTGGAGAACCAAATTGAAGACATGATGAAGTAAAGTTCAACAAAAATAGCTCCAAATGGCAGAATTCCCACGAGAAGCATAGATGGAATCGGACGCATATAGGAAGTAGAAGGAGGGATTTGACGTGGGATTTGGTTAGTGCGGACCGGGGAAGCGATAGGTGGTTGGCGGAACCCGACCCAACTTCCAGCGAATGATAGGGGCACGGAAAAGAAAAACCAAATGGAGACAATTACAAGCATTGTCGTGAATGGTACTGCTCCAGAAGATTCTTTGGCCCAAAGGAAGAGATTGAGGAGAAAAAATGTGCTGAAGACGATACCTGGAACGAGAGTTGGCGTCAAAGCAATGTTTAGTTTCCATTGTTCACCGCCAAAAGACTTGTACACGCGAGCTGAGGCATATCCGCCGATGAATCCAAGAACAGTGTAGAGAAGGATCATGATTGTACCAAGAGATCCACGATTAGATGGAGAAAGGAAACCTAGAAGTGCAAAGGCAATGGTAAAACCTGTCATAACAAATAATTGTGCGCCATTTCCAAGGAAGACGCTCAAGATCAATGGGCGTCCTGGTGTACGGAATACATCGCCATGTACCAATTTCCATCCGGAATCCTCTTGAACACCATCTTCGACGGCGGCAGAAGTTCCTGATAGATCATCAAGATTGATCGAGTCAAGCCTGTTGTATCTTTGGATATCCTTTCTCAATGTCCGCATGAGAATCGAAAGGACTGTAATGACGAGAAATACCACTATAACAGCTGAGTTGATTAAAGAGAACCAATGAATCTTGGGGTCAAAAACATGGAGGTATTTGTCCCATCTAGTAGCCCAAGCTGTTGTTGATGGTTGCCACCAGACACTATACGAATATGTGACAGCTGTCTCGCCAGACTCGGAAAGCACCACTTTTGGTCCACCAGCACCGCACTCTGAATCGCCTGCCTTCTGGTTCAAGGTCCTGGATGAAGGTTGAACAATGACACCAACAACTCTCATTTGACCGGTGGAAACCTCATGGTAATCGATAAAGATATCGTAATGATTATTCAAATGCATGTCTTTCTGATCGCTACTCCCTAAGGCAAATCCTTGACTATAAAATCTAGTCTGTGTGATTTCATCCTCAATCAATTGCCCTGCGGGTAAACCATCCACTAACCAATTCAGCGCAAATCCCTGTTGTATCCTTCTGTTAACAAAATGTGCCGAGCTTTGGTCGAATTTCTTCTCTCCGCAAAGTTGTGTACATGTCTCATTGACTCCCATTTTTAGGTTGAAGGGTGAAGTCATTATGCGATCACCAAAAAGGATACTGCCCAAACTTTCGGAGACATATTCCGGTTTCGGATCTGGTCTACAGAAATGAAAGGCTGGATGATAATAATCAAAAGATACTACTGATCTCAATTGTCCATCATCATAAGAACCAACTGGCGTGAGTCGATTTACGTATAAGGGAACTTTGGCCCCAGACGTATATGACGTTGGCGCAACACCAGGAAGATAGAAAGCGGAGGTCAATTCAGGAGCAATGAAAAGAGTCGCAAGCAGAGCCGCAGATGGTGTGAAATCTTTTAAGTGCATGATGAGAATGATTTATCTGGATATGTATAAGTTTGGCACGATTCAAAGAGTAGAAGTTCAAGTATTCGTCGAGGAAACAGTTTCTTGATAGGAGAGCTTACGATGATTCAATCCTTAAGCCTCAAGTTTTATTTAGCATGAAATGCCACAACTAAATAAGTTATTGAATACTCTCATATGAAGAGAAGGTTGAAGATATAAAAAATTGAGGCCAACTTCAAGGTAATAACTCCAATGTGTTAAGTGAAACAGATCAACAAGTTGATGTGTGAACTGCTCCTCTCCTCTTGAGGGAACGAACTTGAAGCTTGGGTGGACATTCGACTAATCTGGCCTTGTGGGCTCGGTATGGATTAATAATTTACCGGCGCAAAAAGAAATTTATCTCTGGAAGCTTTTTCTTATCAATCCATGGATACGATAGAAATCTTCTTGTTTGGAATTTCTTCACAAATCATATACCCATTCTAGTCAATTGGTACCCGCCAGCGACGGCATTATGGCTGTCGAAACCTCCCTTCCGGCATTACTGACTACTCTTACTCAATCCTTAACTTCTGCCATTGAATCTGCCCCAGATAGCTCAGTTGTGAATCCTCCTGTAGATGGCATTTCATTACTGGATGTAAAGAATGAGCTTCTCTTATCCTATCTCCAAAACTTGGTCTTCATCATAATTCTGAAAATCAGAAATCAAAAGGAAGATATATCGGGTGAGGATGAAGAAGAATTGGATAATGCTGTGGTGAAGAAATTAGTGGAGTTACGAGTATACCTTGAAAAGGGCGTTCGGCCATTAGAAGGTCGTTTAAAATACCAAATCGACAAAGTGCTTCGGGCGTCCGACGATGCACTTCTAGCTCTTGCGCCTACTCCAAAAGCCGTCAAAAACGATGATGATGTGCCAAGTGATGAAGACGATTCCGACTCTCAGGAGGGTGATAGCGATGAGGATGCGAACGGCGTGCATCTTGAAGCCTCTGAGATAAATGATCTCCAGTACCGCCCGAATCCTTCCTCTCTTCTTAAACCTGCTGCTGCTACCGAAGATGATTCAAAACACTCCTCGGACGGTGTTTACAAGCCTCCTCGCATCACTGCAACGGCTATGCCTACTACCGAACGTCGCGAAAAGAAAGACAGGAAGGCAAATAAGTCTGCGACCTTGGATGAATTCGTCAATACTGAATTATCTGCTGCTCCAATTGCAGAGGCCAGTATTGGTTCAAATATCATAGCTGGTGGTAGAAGATCGAAGAGCGAGAAGGAAAAGAAGGAAGACGAGGAAAGAAGAGAATACGAGGAGAGGAATTATACCAGATTACCCAAGGAGAGCAAGAAGGATCGATCGAAGAAGAATAAGGCTGGTGGAAGACAAGATGCCGGGTATGGTGGTGAGGAATGGAGGGGATTAGGCGAAGGTATTGATAGGATTGAGAGGTTGACAAAGAGGAAGAGTGGTAGCGGTGGTGCCATGAGGGATGTTCTAGAGAAGAGCAGGAAGAGAGCTGTAGAGGATGGCCCTAGAGGAAGTGGTATGCAGGTTGGTGAAGGCTTTCAGAAGAGATTGAAGATGTTGGATGGAGGGAGAAAGGATCGGGGCACCGGTAGAAAGTAGGTAGGTATTAGGCATTTTTGCCATGTGCTTAATTCTTGTTCGATTTTATATTCGAATGTATAAATTTCAGAGAAGGTAGTGGAACTTCAAGATACCTCGTAATATGCATTATCTTTCAGGCTTTTTATGGAGACTCGGTTCCACAAACTTGTTGATCTTTCCGGTTCTTTCGTCCAGCTTAGATGCAGGACTAGGAGAGACTTTGGGGGATGTCATCACAAGATTTTTAGGAAGTGCAAGACCTCATCATATCACACTAAACTATCTACTCAACCTAGGTCAAGGTCGGACCAATAACCACTTTACTTTCGCCATTAAACTCGTTAATCTGCCGATTAACTATTGACGATTGAAATACCCAAGGCAACGCACTAGTCAAAGATGACTGCGGGACAGAAACCTGGCTCATGCTGTATTATGATAACGCATTCGAGCATTTTGTCAAGATCCAGTGATCAGCCCAGATTTACGTGCTGTCAGAAGACTAGGGCAATTGACATCCATCTATATCATGGATCTAATTTACGCGGGTCTCTTTCCGACAACCTCTTCTGTCATAGTCTTTGCCGTTTCAAATTTGCAATCAGTCTTTGCGCTCGCCACAGCTATTGCAATTCTAAGTCTTATTTATTTCAAATGTTCGCATCTGTATCAGGCTACTGTTAGCCTCGGAATGACATATGGCAATTGCGGTATAATTACTGGCAATAACTATTAAAGCTACCAGGGCTGATTCATGTTTTGTCTCCTTATATGGTTGACTGTTATATGGGATCTGTTAAAGTTAGCTCATCAATATGCATAATTCTGCAGTTCTTTGTTATTTAACTTAACCTGCTTTTAATTTGCATTCCTTTCATACAAATTGATGGATATCTTCGAATCAGGGCTTCCCCTTTTGGGCTTTAGAATGATGGCCTTTATCGGCAGTGGACAAATGGACGAAGTGTACATTGTACTGTGTGTCAACTATAGAATATGGAGCTGTACTAGAGAACGTATATAACTCGCGTGCAGGCTACACTAGCGTACCTCGCACGTGATACGCGTGACTCCAACAATCTTGCAATGGATACCAGTCATGACTCTAATCGGGATGACTTGAAAATACTGTATCACTTCAAATTTTGGTAAGACAACAGAGTGAAATAAACTACGTGATGTTCTCCGATAAACGTATATATCAAATTGGAATTCGTCGAAGTGTATAATCACCAACTCGGCTTGCACTCCAGCCTTGGGAAATGCCTTCGTGGACTGCACGGTTAATACCATGATGTGATCGAAGACTTCGTCAATACTCTATTTACATACATACTAGCTTTACCTTGATCTCCTAAATGAATACGCATTTGAGCTCAAAATAGCAGTAGTTTGTTTTTTGTGCTCCCGGAGTATCTATCCAACAGAGATTCCCTCGAAGCTCTCAATTGATCCATGGCTGACTTCAATCTTGCGGACAGCTCTGTCATTATGTCTTATTCATTTCGTCCCTTAGAAGACCATAATTATGGCTCCACTCAATGTATTTATCGAGCATATCGATCTAAGCCCATGAGCAGATCATCTTTCTCAGCCTCTTCATATACGAGACTCACTTCTTCCACAAATTGAAGTAAGCCCTCCTCCACCGTGTGTTAAACCTAATTTCACAAATCTAATATCTATTGGCCACATTCTTTTAACATTCGCTTCTACAGGCATTACCATTATGCTTATGTACTGCTATCAGAATATGGGCAAAATCACTAACTCGTCCTGTGAAATGGGCTTGGAGTGATATGATGTTGACGGTTTCTATGCTTGCAGAGCTGACAATGTTGATTTTCATGATAGTAAGAAGGTCTATCCTCTTCCAAATGATACAAAATCATTAACTACTCAAAGCTGACCGTTACCGGTGGTGGTCAATTCGGTATTTATCAATGGGATATTTCTCTATATGCGATTTTCTCTTGACGGTCTATTGTTCCAATAGCTTTGAGCCTTTGAATGCTTTGACTATTCCTATATATTTAGGGTTAATCAAATCTACTATACTCCTAACATATATCGAACTTTTCTTCGTTATGCTTTGGACCAGAAGATCATGTTATGTTGACATTATCATAACTACGATTTCCTATTCGGTTGCGACAATCTGTACTATCATCTGGCCATTTTCACATGGACATGACACGTTTTCCTCACACTACGTCAATGCACATAACACAATTCGATCGCAACAACTTAGTGTGCTAACTGCTGCTCTAGGTCTAGTACTTGATATGTATGTATTCGTCATGTCGTTAATTGCTATCAGTACATTAAAAATATGAATATCAAAAAGATACTTGCAATAGCAACAATGTTTGCTACTGGATTCCTGTAACCTTTCTTTCTAGCAAGTACTTTATAATGCTGATAATGAGCAGAGCGATTGTAGCTTCTATTCTCAGCATCGTGTATTGCCATGTATCTAATGATGTTAGCGATAAAGAATGGAACGCAGTGCCAATGCTTACAGTTACTCTTTTTGAAACATATATCGGTATCATTATTACATATACACCAAATATAGCCAAATTAGGCCGTACATATGGAAAAGTGACCACGAGCATTGGATCAGTGATGAAAAAAGTTGCTTTCTGCTACAAATGTTCGAAGGCGAGATCCGAGGAAAGCATTGGGGCATCGGGGCGCTCTCTTAGCACCACAACTATGCCAGAAACTCCAAAGCAACCCTGGAAATTATATCCAGACCTAGATTCTTCAAAAATAGGCAGCAATTCATATCAATGCGAGGACTAATGATGCACATGTTGTGTTATCATGGTAAAGTTCACTAGTTTTTAGAATAGAAGACAAAGGATTGTGTGAATAAAGGAGTGGGTCAACCCGCGGGCTTTACCGTCTCCCTCAGTAGAATAAAGACTACGGAAAATCCCTTTCTATATACAATTCCCTTGGACTGCTCTCATAGTTGATATTTTCTTCCAACGTCTCTTTCCTTCACGGCTGACTGTTCAATTCCATCATACTTTTTTTCGCCTTCTCAATCAATAACAATGGCTCCGTTGGTTCTTGAGCGCAGGAAATCTGCTTCTGATTCCCCTGGCATTGATATCTCACAACTACCAGAATCAGTCCTCTCCCAGATTGGTGCTCTTCCCCCTCCACCAGGGGTGACACCCAATTTTGTTAATCCGTATAACATACGTCCAGTCCTTGTGGTATTCGCATCTATCGGCATTTTCATGATACTAACATGTGCTGCCATTAGATTATGGGTTAAAATCAAATTACTACAACCTAGGAAGTGGGCTTGGAGTGATGTAAGTTTTACAGTTGCTCTTCTCGCTACACTGGTCACCTTTAGCGACCTGATAGTAAGCATAAACTCCACCTTTTATTTCTCAAAATCCTGTTGCACTTGTATTTTTCGACTGACTTCGTAATTTTGTAGATTAGTGTCACCGGTACCAGCCAAATGGGTATCCATCAATGGGATGTTCCATTAAGCAAGATATTCTCTTACCGAAGCTTGGCTTCAATAGCCATAAGCTCATTAATGGCTCCTTTATCTGCAGGATTAATCAAAATTACTATTTTCTTCACATATATCGAGCTGTTCTCTACAATGAAATGGGTCAGAATAACCTGCTACATCGGCATGGGAATAATTTTCACCTTCCATACTGTTTCAGTTATCCTTACATCTCTTTGGAGTTTTCCACTTTCAATCTATATGGACGCAGATAATAGTATTCGGTCGCAAAGACTTAGCACTCCAGCAGGTATTGTTGGACTGATTACAGATATTTACCTGTTCATTGTGCCATTGGTTGCAGTTAGTATGTTACTGGAAATGACATTTCGGAAGAGGGTTGGCATCGTGATGATTTTTGGTACTGGGTTCCTGTAAGTTTAAAATTTATTACAACAGACATCTTTATATATTGACAGTGAATAGAGCTATTATATCATCAATTTTGAGCGTTGTTTGGCGAATCAAACTTGACAGTAATGGTGATCATACTTGGAATGTTCTACCATTAGATGTAGTGATTGTTACAGAACAAGTCTTTGGTATCATTGTTGCATGTACACCACATATCGCAAAGTTCTTCCGAGTTTACAACATATTTTTGAGGACTGGCTCAAAAATCAAATCTTACATGTGCTGTTGTTGTGTATCGAGAAAAGAGTACAAGTCAAAGGAATCAGAAAACAATAGCAGTGGATATAACTCGGTTGAGCCGACGAAACGTAGATCTACGAAGCTATACCCGGGTCTCGATTTGACCACTCTGGGTGGAACACATGGTGGGTCTGTGGGAGGATCGATAGGAGGGACAAAGATTGACAAAATGAATGAAGAAAGGGAGAGCGGAAAGTAGCAATCAGGACTCAGGACATAAATATTCAGTATCGCAGCACCCAACAGAGATACACTGGGCCGAGGGCGACAAAAACATAGAAGAGAAATGTTGGGATAGACCAAATTGATATAGTAGGGATGCATTATAATGTTAAAGGGAGTCGAATTAGATAGGTTGGCTTCTCCTCAAGTACTTCAAAAGTGGAATTTTCATAAATTTGTCTGATCTGAGTTACCAGTATTAGGTGTGAAGCCAGATGTAAATTTACACGCTTTGAATCTTCGCATGTAGGATTGACAATATTGTCGTAATTCCCAACTAATATTTAGACACAGGGTTGAGATTTTCCAAGCTTGAAGATGCATTTATATACCTTTGCCAGTATGTAATATCGTGGCGTAGAGTCATATTTCAAGATCATAGTCGCGAACTATGTAAAAAATGGAGGATTCATTATCTTGGATTTCCCTTTGCCTCTACAAAGAGATACTACCCGGAGCTATTCCTTTCTTGTAAGTATCTGGTATTCTCCGGGGCTCTCAGTACAGGCTTTTCTCTAAGTAGAAAAGCTGTATAGTGCGAAAAGGTATTTTCCTCACATTTCGGGGATGAAGTCAACCACCTAATTATTGAAAATTCTGGCACATGCCTTTCCCACATCCTAAAATTTGAAATATATTCTCAAGGTCAACTCAAGTTTTTTTGTCGTTCAAATCACTCTGTTGAAATGACATCCACCAGGAGGTGACTATATAAATTCAAATATCTCCGAGCCTTGAGGTGTTTGGAGTCTTCTCACAATATGATGTTTGCTTAAGCACTTTACTCGAAGCCTAATCTTGCGCTGTCACTGCTACCAATAGACTTTCTGAGCTTGTTCTCAAGTCTATTTGACTTATACCAAGCCAAAATTCATGGCCCCGTTTCGGGCATTTTCCAAACATGCCGACTACGGCCCACAAACAGATGTTTCTCCTGCAGAGTTGCTGGCATCAGACCTTTTCAAGAACGGAGCATTTGCTCCGCCACCAGGTGTCACGCAGAATCTTACACATCCAGATGATATAGGTTCAATTCTTATACTGGTTACTGCTATTGGGCTGGTAGTTGTCTTCATATGTGTCTTCATCAGAGTATGGATAAAATCCATGATTATAGGTAGTCCTGTGAGGATGGCTTGGAGTGACTTAACTTTTACGCTTGCTATATTGACTATCATAGTTGTCTTCGTAGCTGGATTGGTTAGTACTACTGGCTACGGGGGAATCCTTGGGATTCACCAATGGGATGTATCTCTATCGAGATTCTTTACACGACAAAGTCTCGTTTCTTTGAGTGTAATATGTACCTTCAATCATTTAGCCCTGGGGTTAATCAAAGTCACAATCTTTTTGACTTATATCGAAACGTTCGCAAATGTAAACCGGATCCGGATATTATGCACTCTCGGAAGTTTGATAAATGGGGCCTTTTATTTGGCAGTCTTCATCGTGTCTTCTGTTTTATCTTTCCCGCATAGGAACGAAACATTTGCATCACACATTTTGACAGGAGCCCCTTTTCATATAGAAAAAATAAGCTATCCCGTAGCTGCTGTAGGGCTTTCAATTGACCTTTGTCTCTTTGTTGTGCCACTGGTCGCGGTTTGTAGGATGAAAGGTTGGAATCGTCGTAAGAAAATCGGTACGGCATTGATTTTTGCGATAGGATTCTTGTAAGTTACCTTTTTGGAGAGGGAGCAAAGGAACTTTGGAAATAACGATAGAATATTCAGAGCCATTCTAGCTTCGGCTATAAGTTTTATTTATCGTAGAATCCTCAAAGAGAGCGGCGATCAAATGTGGAACCTTGTACCTCTTTACTCGGTCATTTCCATCGAATCATATATA
This sequence comes from Monilinia laxa, assembly GCA_009299455.1. NCBI lineage: Eukaryota > Fungi > Ascomycota > Leotiomycetes > Helotiales > Sclerotiniaceae > Monilinia > Monilinia laxa. Next base: position 114,075 of record VIGI01000026.1, read on the forward strand.
GGTATCATTATCTCGTGTGCTCCACATATTTCAAAGTTCTTCCGAAGATATGAACAAGTCTTCTTGAAGGCCGGTTCAAAGATTAAGATGTGCTTATCTTTCAAATATATGTCTCGGAAGGAATTAAAGCCAAAGAAACATACAGCGAGTAGCAAGGCATCGGAGGCAATCGAAGTGGAGCAATCTCGAAAAACTATAAAAATGAATCCTGATCTCGGTGCTCCAATCTTTGATGGATCTTTAGCGAAGGCAATAGGGGGAGCTCGCGTAAGTGAAGAGATTCAGAGTAAGCGGATCGAAGCAATGCATCACCCAGCAGCACAATACCGAGCAGATACGCATTGGGCTGAGCGACAGAGAGATATACAAGAGAAATTTTGTGATGGGTTACAAGGAGATTCTGGTTCTCTTTAGCCCATGGAAAGCTTCAAATTGATCGGCATAAAAGTTTAGAGACTTACATATCCACGCCACACCTTTCTCCCACCTACACTTCGCATGTCTCCGCTTGAAGATTGATTTTTATAATTTATTCTAAGGTTTTCTTTGTTTAGATGGGACTCCAATCTCGTTAAATATGTTTATCGGCTATATCAATTTACAGATGCATTCGTTTTTATGGCCAATCATATATTTTCCGGCTGCTCTCAGACAAAGATCTACCAAAATACGAGGCAGTACATTTTTAAGTGGAAGTTCAACAAACCTCATCTTACTTCAGACATTCATCTCAATCATTCACTCGACATCAAGGAACAAAGCAAATAGAACCAGCATTGGATGTGAAAAATAACTATCCTTGTCCTCAGGTGATCAGATAAAATAGATTTTCCTATCATGTACACACATCCTCTCATCCTAAGCTCAACTTGGGTTTCCACACTTGTATTCAGAGATGAGATTTCTCATAATACCGATGGAACCTTCAAATCATGGCAGCTGCACAGAGTACCACCAAGGGACAGACCGTTGATGACCAGGCAAGATCAATAGGGAGGATCAGCTATGATACTACAGGCCAGTTGTTATCACCAAGTAAGAATTGAAAATCCGTTAAGATATCCCTCAAAGATGAAAAGCTAATGATTGGTGCGTTTTACACTCAGTTGAACAATCTCGTTACACTTCTGGCTGGACAACACTTGCGAAAAAGTACAGTCGACCTTTAGGTAAATTTGCATCTGTCGATCACCGAATACTGGGCAACGAAGGGAAAAGTGGATTGACACCTAGAGAACATAATCCAACGCCCGGTAGAAACAAAAGAAAACGCAGATTGGAGCGAAATCCGGAAGATCTCGAGATATACCAGAGGAAGAGATTCAACGGATTCACAAATTTTGATCTAGAGTCAATTCAGGCATTGGCAGCGTTGGACACAAACGCGATTCATCAAAACCTCGAAAACCCCATTCATCCATGTTTTGCATTAAAGAGATGGGTGGTGGAGAGTCAAATGCCGAAGCATAAGGGGGCTATACCAATTCTTGGACGAGAGGAAGGATTCTGGATAGTGAGTATTTAATTTGAAGTGGAAGAACATGAGACCTTCCAACATGAATTTATAATCTGATACGAACTGATGTTTCTTCTTATTAAGCGAACAATCCCGTTGTCTGGAGATTACTAAAACCTTGCCTACGGCTGGCAACCCTGTTGTTACATCATGAATGTAAATACTCATGGTATGTGCCAATATATCTGATGGTGGAATTTTCTGGTTGACTCTCCTCTCAGGCTAGATGCACTTCTCAATGGTCATTTTGAAGCCGTTCCAAATAACCCCAAAGGACTAAAGCTGCAGCGTTTCTTTACAAGAAGGCATGGTGAAGGGATCAACCACTTTTCTCCGGAAGCAATTGAAAAAACAATACAGGACTTAACGTCAAAAGTTACTTTTGGATTTCACAGCGGATACGAGGATGTAGCGACTGGTCTACCTCGTTCTCGCACAAGCCGTAATGCAATAACCAGGAACCATACCGTGTATGATAGGATTGAGGTATTGATTTCTATAGAACTGGCGCAACCTCTTCTAAGAGATGACTTGACAGATGCTGAGAAGTATGCTGCATAGACTCTCGAGTTGTCTTCGCATGTTGATACATATACAGGATGGGGAATCAACTGAGGGTTGCGACTACATTAGTCCACGAGTTTGCGGTAAGCTGTTTGGAAAATGCTATCTACTCAGTAAAGATGAGGGCTTCTAACGTAAAAGATGAGCTAGCATGCTATACGGAGATCCATCATTAATCAGAAAGAAGATTGTGATGATAAAGTGGAAGAGGGAGAGAATGAGCCTTATTTCGAAGACGAACCTCTTGCAGAGCTAGGATACTCCTTTATTGAAAATTTGAGTCTCTAAATAAATAATGAAGCCTAAGTTCTAACAGTATGAACGGATTTGGGGAGGTCAACCTACATCGCTCTCTACCCAGGTATATAATCGCGGAGGCCCTGGTCTTCCTAATCTTGGAATCATCAAAACTAGCTGGTTCACCGACAAGAACAAATCTTATCAAACATCGAGAAAAGCTCCCCGATTAAATCAGAAGCCCAAAAGAGGGCAGATTGATCATTTCTGCACATACGATTACTGGCCAGTGCCAACATCATGGTACGCAAATGTCTTCACGGAAGAATTCTGGAGAAACGTGAGAGAATTCGGTCCTGAGGCTAAAAAGATGAAGATTGAGACATTGGGGATGAGATTCCTCTCAGATAATCATCCCGACGCAAAAGCAATGATAGATGATGGTAGTATAAATATTGGGGGTGGATGGCGTTATGGACCCCCTCAGACAAGGAGCCAAACCGAGAGATTCAGAATCAAGAACAAGATCGCATCCATACTCACCAACCAAGTTCCTGACGACAAGATACGAGAAAATTGTGACTCACTAGACTACCTGAATGCGAGGCCGCCGATAATCACATATTCATGTCCTAGATGGAACGAGATTACCGGGTATCTTTTTGATAATCGTGGACCATTGAAACTGGCCTTAGATGGTATGGAAATTCTGTCAGAACCAACATTCTTTCGATATATCAGGGACCATGGAGGTATCAAACTCACGCCTATGGAATTTCGAGGATTTTTGGGCGTCGCCAATCAAAGGGAAGAGTTATTTCTGTAAGTTCCATCAACATTATTGACGGCACATTGACAGTCTGGATGGGGCATTTCTAATCACCATAGCATAGATGGGAACCATTTCCTGGCTTCGGGATCGTGAAACGTATTGCAGCAGGTTGGCCCCCTGCAACTCCTAGACCTAACTCTATATTCTTGCCAACACCCATTGGCGAGCCAGACGAAGGAGATATGGAAACACTAGATAATTTGATGTCGGATCAAGAAGTTCAAGAAGCATTATATGAATACTCTGGCGAGTGTAGAGACTTGGATATAGAAACTTTCAGAAAGTGGCTATTGTATCGATTTGATGCCGAGGAGTTTAACGGGGAGAATGCAACTGAGGAATTTCGAGATATCATTTGGGAGACTGTGCGAGAGGAAGGTGCATACTTTACGTGAGTGATGATGCATTCTCAATGAGGTTAAGCAACGAGGATGTAACATGAAAGTTTCAAACTGTTTTGCTAATTCAATTGTAACCACCAGGCTTGGCCCAAAAGACATCGTGCGGCTCATATATCCCATGGGAGATATCAGAGAAGAGAAAGCAGATGTGTTCACGAAAGAGAGGATGAAGATGCTGGAAGAGAAAGTCCATGGTGCTAGATCAGGGATTTTATCCCTATAATATTAAGTTCCGACACTTAAAAATTTGATAGGCTCAAGGATATCGAAAGGGTGTAATCAAGCCATTGTACATGTTTGTTCGAATTTCCACACCAGTATACTAGATATTTGGTTATTCAATACGTCAGAATACATTTTTCTAATCCACAGAACAAAAGTTACAAACCAAATTCTCGTTTGATCATATAATATTCTCTTCAGTACAATAGCGACCTCTTAAAACGACTTGCAGATTAACTCGCAGCCTTGATGACTCCCATTCAAATGACTTCACCATTCCCAACCTTCAACACCGTAGGCAATTTAATACCATAGCTGCAATCATTACTTCTATGCAGATAAAAATGACCTGGTGGGTGCACGTGGCAACGGCGGTGTATTGCGGATTTTGTGGTGGAAACTTTAGCTTGCGTACTTTTTCTCTCTGTTCTTGAGGATGTAATAAGGAAAATTTGCAGGTAGTAAAAGGGTTGTGATGAGAAAGGGTCTCGGAGAGGGAGGACAGGATGGATGGTAGTCCAGGTTTAAGATTATAGTTAGTTATCAATTCCTTAGTAGCTTGTTATCTCTCCTGCTGTGTACCGCTGAGAAGTGTGACAAGTGAGACTGATGATTAAAGACGAAGGCTGAACAGATATTGTAATCAAGTGAGCTACCATCTTTCCCTCAATCTTTTCCTCAAATCTCTCGAATTGTATCGAAGAGAGAATAGCTATAGATAGACGAGAAAATCGGAGGTGTAAACACACAATACTCATATTGAAAAGATCATAGAATAGGCCCTTCGGATTGAAGGATGCGATTGCGAAGATAGATCCAAAATTTAGAAGTCAGGAGTAGATGGATAAATCACAATTGCCAGGAAGAGAAAGAGATTTCCACAACGCCGTCGAGGGTTTTATCGCAGAATTTCGAAAGGAAAATGTTTAAATAATTGCACATGTTCATAAGATTTAAGTCTAATTAAACAGATATTATTGATTATATCCTCATTATTTGCTGTAGAGAGATGACTATTTATCGCTAATTACTGGGTAATATTAAATCCCCCTTCGGTTAAAATCGAGGAGAAAGTAAAGGCTCCTTAAAATATTTTCCCATTCAACAACATCCTTTACTTATGTTTAAAAACATTAAAGTACTTTAAAATAAGTAAGTTTATGATACTTGATCTTTTATGCTAAAATTCTACAATTAACTTTCAGGTGTTTGTATTCCCATCTCAGCTACTAGTACGATACTAAATCTTCCGATTTCAGTCTTCACATTTCAACTGTCAGCTGTCTTGACACTTACGTACTTCTGTATAAATACATTCTTGAACTGGGTATTTGATACCATCAAAGTAGCCCCCAATAGTACAGCTCCAAGCTTTCCCATATTTGAAATCTACACTCTCCCAAAGAAGCACTGTATATTTAACCTTTGAAATTCAAGCTTCGATTCACGCAACAAATCTTATATCAAATACAATCACCACTCCATCAATTATCTAATTCCCCTTCAAAGTCGACTCAAGCAAGCTCAAGCTACTCTTCTCAGAGATCCAACCAGAGATCCCATCTAAAACCTCCAGACACATTCCAGCCCGAGAAGAAAAACACTCAGACTTTAATTTCCCGCAACACATAAACTCCATCATGCAATGCATCACCCAAAAAAACAAAGACTATGGGGGTACTGGAGAGCAGGTCATAGGGAAGGATGGACTTGGGATTGATAAGAGGTATACCTCTTTTTTCTCTCTTCCCTTCCCTTCCCTTCCTTTCCCTTTCCTTCTTTTCTATAACATAAGTCCAACCAAACCACCCATCACCTCAAGCTCAACCCCTCTCCCACTCCACCTCACAAATCCAACTCCCCTACTAAACTATACAACCAAAAATGCCCCCCCCCCCCCCCCCCCCAAAACTCCCTCGCGTATATACTCATCTCATCGAACCATGGTATCAGAGTTTTAAAGCATGCTCAAACAAGAATAATCCTTGGGTTTATGATGGCGGCGTAAGATTTATAGGTTTATAGGTTTATAGGATTTCTGGGGAAATGGGGAGATGTATATTTAGTAGTTGTGATGTATTGTGCTGGAGAATGAGACTACTAAGTTGAAGGTATACATTGTATTATTGATTTCTACTATATTGCTTATGCATCTAATTATTATTGTATATGCATTTTTAGATTGATAGGTTTTGAAATTTTTGGCAGGGATGAACAGATACATGTTAGATATTTGAGATGTATCATGTTGAAGAATGAGATTACCAGGTAAAAGGTATACATGGTTTTATTGGTTTCTACTATATTGCTCATTCATCTCAATGTCATCTTGTACATGTTCCGTCTATCATAAAGATATTCATCATTATAAATATCCTACTTTCAATCCTATCCTCATAATATATCTTTGATCAAAGAGCCATCCTATATCCATGAAACTCGTACAACTATGAAAACCTTGAATTCGTATTCGTTTGGCTGCTATTTCTAGCGCCTCCACACCAGCAACTTCCATCTCCATCTTTCTCGACTTGAATCACAACATCTACTCCCTTACTCAAAAGGAATGCTCTTGTTCTAGTCAAGACATCTTCTAGATCTGAACCTCTAGTGGCAACAACATGCATGACTCCTAAAACTGGCTGATTTTTGTCACCTAACCAGAACTTTGGAACAGTATATGCTTGAACTCCACGTAAATCGCTAACGCCAGCCAAAGTATTTCGTAGGTTGTATTCGGTGTCGTCGGGAATCGTTAAAAGTAGTTTCTTGGCACTACTTTTGACCAAAGGGATTGACGAGAGGAAAATGAGAACTGCGATGAGGCAAGATGCGAGAGGATCCCAGCCAGACCAGCCAACAAAATGTATCAAGATGGTAGAGACAATGACTGCAGCACTGCCCATCGTATCTGCAAGCACATGAAGGAAGATACCTCTCATGTTTTCGTTATCATGCGAATGACCTCCGTGTGAATGTCCATGTGAATGATCATCGTGGATAATTGATGGTTGCTTCTTATGATCATGTTCGCAATGTCCATCGTGGGAATGGGAGTCGTGAGAATGAGAATGGTCATGAGAATGACTATGCGAATGACTATGCGAATGACTATGCGAATGACCATGATCATGACCATGATCATGACCGTGATCATGATCGCCGTGGTCATGTCCATGATGATGATGGCCAAAGCAAGCCATACCAACCAAATTGACTGCCAATCCCAATGAACTAACAACAAAAAGTTCCATCAATCGTTTCGTTTCCCGTCCTTCTGCCAATCTTTCTGTAGCTTCTATCATAATCTCAATGCTAATCAATCTTTTGATCTGTTAGCCAAGAACAGCCATCTAGGAATGCATACCTACATAAGGAACACGCCATTTCCAAATCCTGACAAACTCTCAATCTTCCCAAACCCATAAGGAAATCTTTGACTGGGTGGCCATTTACTTGCAACTGCGGCGAACAATCCCACTCCAAGTGCTAGACAGTCAAAAAACATATGTATACTGTCGCTCAAAAGGCCCAAAGAATCTGTGACGAATCCGTAAAAGGCTTGCACGATCATAAAGGTGAAATTGAGACTATGCGAATTAGTATGTTTCTCCCATGATTTCAGATGAAAGCCAACCTCATGAAATAAAAGATCCTCCTTGAATCTTTGCTTGCTAGAATTGTATGTAAAAGAGGCCATCTTTGCGCGTATGGCAAGATCAAGCTTGTAAATCTCGATTTCATCTCTATCGATGTGCCATGTGAATGATTGTGATGGTCATGATCATGATGGTGGTCGTGAGGTACGACATCGTTCACTGGAGGTTCATAAGTCCCAGATATTGATCCCTTTTCGAAAGTGGCCGACATTGGAGCTGCTTCACTCCATGACGGTGATGGTACATATGATGTTGAGTGTTCATGGCTATGATTGTGTTTATGACCATGCGAATGAGCGTGAGCATGAGCGTGAGCGTGATTATGATTGTGTTCGTGTTCGTGTTCGTGCTCATGAAGAGTTTCGGAATGATCGTGTGAGTGACTGTGTAAACTCGAGATGGACTGATTTAAAGGCCTTGACCTATTCGCAGAGTATTGTGAGGATCGACTTGAATGCGAGTGTGAGGGTGAGTGTGAGGGTGAGTGTGAGTGTGAGTGTGAGAGTGAGAGTGAGGGTGAATGCGAATGCGAATGTGAATGACCATGACCATGATGACTATTCGTCATTGCTGAGGCTGGTAGAGCATATGAAGAGGCCATAACTTGGTGAATGATGGAATTGATAGAACGAGCTATGAAGCCCGGATGTATTGGAAGGCTGTCCACATATATTGTCGTCTTGTCCTTCTCGTTCCTGCTGCGCGTACTCGTACTTGCCGGCTCTGATTTGCGCTTGAGATATGTCGCCTTCGGGTAGATTGTAAGAAGCTTTGACGACGAAAGTGGAGAGAATGGAGTTGCAGATGGCAGATGGCAGATGGCAGATGTGGAAAGAAAGAAGGAAGAAAGGAAGGAAGGAAAGAAGTGAATTGATATTATATGTAGAGATATATATACCGGATTATATTGTATGCGTATGTTGTACGGTACTTTGAATGGATGGAAGTATTCTGACAATGCTTAGGTAATGAAGTTTGGTGGTGATTGAAGTGAACGGATGAAGTGAAGGTTGAAGTAGAGGATTGAAGTGAAGGGAAGGGAAGGGAAGGGAAGGGAAGAGAAGGGAAGGGAAGTAAAGATTGAATTGGAATACAAAACACAGAGTGATAATAATAATAATAATAATAATAATAATAATAATAATAATAATAAAAATAAATCCAACGTACAAAACTCCTCCTCCTACTCACTTACCTACTTACTACCCGTCCAAGTAATAATAAGTACCTGGCTGGGTAGATGATTAAGGTTGCACACACAGCCACCCACACATACTTCGTACGTACAAATAAAAATATACTGGATCCCTTGGAAATGATGCAAATGATGATCGATGATCGATGATCGATGATCGATGATCCGACCGAAATCTTGGGAACAAGAGAAAGAACCAATAAGGAAGGAAGGAAGAGGAGCGAATCAGCTCAAAACAACTTTTATGAACTAAATAGGTAATAATGGAGAGGAGAGGAGAGAGGAGAGAGGAGAGAGGAGAGAGGAGAGAGGAGAGAGGAGAGAGGAGAGAGGAGAGAGGAGAGAAGAAGGAGAAGAAGAAGAAGAAGAAGAAGAAGAAGAATAATAACAATAACAATAACAATAATCATAATAATAGATAAACACAATGATTTTTTGACTTTTTTCCCTTGAATGATTCTTGGTATTCTCTGCTTACCTAATAAGTATTATCATTGTATGTTGAATACCTAGGTAATTATTTATATTCACACTCACACTCACACTCATACTCATACTCATACTCTCTCCCTCTCCTCTCGTCTCCTCTCTTTCTCATCCCTCCCCTCTCCCCTCTCCCCTCTCCCCTCTCCCCTCTCCCCTCTCTCCTCTCTCCTCTCTCCTCTCTCCTCTCTCCGCTCTTCTTCCCCGCTTACTTCCAACATCCATTCCCATCCAATCAATCATCTCCAATTCAAGATCCCACTTGCCCTTTTAGAAAGATAACGTAATCAAATTAACCCCAACGGTGACTAGCTATTATTCATGTCACCCACACCCGCATTGATTGAACCATGTTGAATGTATATATGTATACTCCGTAGAGGTATATTGCCATTCCTGACCGCCTTCCCCTCGAAATTATTCTTATTTTGCCCAATCACCGACTTTTTCTCATGGATGATCTAGTTGATCTGTTGATGAGTTCTCTGGTCGGTATGCATGAAGTGGAGTGAAAGACTACTACCATCTAGCTATAGTACGGTACAGAGTACAGGACCGCAGGAGCCATCATTGATTCGTTTACGATTCGTAGGTGATTCTGAAAGAAAAGGAAAAAAAAAAAAAGAAGACAATCCTGCACAACTACACGATCTAGTACCTGCTAGGTACATCTGTTCAAAGGTAATTAATTCAACCTTCAACCTTCAACCTTCAACCTTCAACCTTCAACCTTCAACCTTCAACCTTCAACCTTCAACCTTCAACCTTCAACCTTCAACCTTCAGCCTTCAATCCTCAAATCTTCAAACGTCTTCGCGAACATATCTGTTTTCGTCAAATCTCTACTCCGTATCATCTTCTTCGTTACCTACCTAGGCAATCAATCATCTACTACGTACCTACGAAGCCTTAACCTGTCTCAGATATGAAGGCATAATCTTTCTCCTTCGTTTCTATTCATGGTAACTATCTAGTAGTTTCAAACTACTTAGCTAGATAGCAATATCTGCATCTGGAAACATCCGAATTTCATCTGAATCTTAACACCACGTTATGCGAGAGAACCTTTTAACATTGGCTACAATAATCTCGACCATACTTACATTGACTCTTCTTCTGCTCCCGAAACGATACATCAGACACTCGCCCCCAATGGCTACGAGAATTGGTCAAAAGGTCGAAGCTAAGATCTCGGTACAGGTTCTGGTCTTGGGAGATATTGGACGAAGTCCTCGAATGCAATATCATGCGATGAGTATCGCAAAACATGGTGGAAGAGTTGATCTCATTGGGTATCAAGGTATTCAAGTTTGACGATAAGCTTCGTTTTGAATTCGCGCTGAGAATTGACTAGAATCTGAACTCCCGGCTGGATTAACTGATGATCCTCTAATCACAATTGTACCTTTGCCATTACCACCACCCGTTTTACGCGATGGCAGTTTGCCATTCTTCTTCGCTGGCCCTTGTAAAGTTTTATGGCAGTTATGGACTTTGTTTGTAATCTTATTTTATACTACCAAACCAGCACGATGGCTTCTGGTTCAGGTAAGATGTTCGGTCCTCTTTGTTAATTCATCTCTAATCCACATTGCATAGAACCCTCCCTCAATTCCTACCTTCTTCGTCGCATACATCGCTTGCATTTTCCGCAATACACACTTAATCATTGACTGGCATAATTATGGATGGACCATTTTGGCAGGAACCAGAGGTCCTAAACATATATTCGTTCGACTCTATAAATGGTACGAAGCTTTCTTCGGATCATGGGCACCAACAGTTTCATTCACCGTGTCGAGAGCAATGGAGCGCCAATTGCGCGAAAGTCCATACAAAATAAAGTCGCCAATCTTTACCCTTCATGATCGACCTGCATCTATATTTCAACCTATTACTGATCAAGAGAAACGACGCGCTTTCCTCGAAAGGCTTCCCGAAACGAAAGATCAAGTTGACGCTATTATGAATGGGGATCTACGATTGCTAGTCAGCAGTACATCATGGACACCCGATGAGGATTTCAACCTTCTTTTGGATGCGCTCGTGAAATATGGACCATTTGCCGAATTTGACTGCCCCCCCATTCTCGCCATCATTACTGGAAAGGGACCACAAAAAGAAATGTACCTCAATCGCATCGCAGAGCTGACCGAAAGCTATGATCTAGTTAACGTTACAATCAAGACTGCGTGGCTCAGTATTGAAGATTATGCTTCATTGCTCGCATGCGGAGATCTTGGAGTCTGTTTACACAAAAGTAGTAGTGGTGTAGATTTACCTATGAAAGTGGTAGATATGTTTGGAGCCGGGTTACCCGTCGTTGGATATGATCAATACTTTAGTTGGCCTGAATTGGTCAAGGAAGGTGTTAATGGATGGGGATTTACGACATCGGATGATCTGGCGGATATTTTAGAAGAAGTCTTCAAGGATACGAGTGGGAAGGAATTGGCGAGGTTGAAGAAGGGGGCGATAGAAGAGGGGAGAAAGAGGTGGGATGAGGAATGGGATGGGGTTGCTGGGAGAATTTTAGGATTGGTTGATTGAGTGAGTGGGTGAATGATTAGATGGGATGGGATGAATTGGGATGGAATGAGATGAAATGTGATGAGATGAGATGAGATGGATGATGGATGATGGATGATGGATGATGGATAATGGATGATGGATGATGGATGATGGATGATGGATGATGGATGATAAATAATAGATATTTGTAGATAATGTAAAAATATGTACTGGATTATAGTAAATATACAATATAAACTAACTCATACAAACAAATCATCTGTCGAAATCCCGTGGTTACACGACCATGTCCTCAGCCCTCGACAGGTTATAAGTCAGTTGCAAGTTTCAAGATGGATGTTTTAGGTTTACGTTTTATGCATTAATTTTATTAGGTTTATTAGGTTTATTAGGTTTATTAGGTTTATTAGATTTATTAGGTTTATGAGGTTTATGAGGTCTATTAGGTCTATTCGGTCTATTCGGTCTATTAGGTCTATGAGGTTTATTAGGGTTATTAGGTCTATTCAGTCTATTCAGTCTATTCGGTCTATTAGGTCTATTAGGTTTATTAGGTCTATTCAGTCTATTCAGTCTATTAAGTCTACTACGTACCTACTATAGATGATAAGTAGGTGGGATAGAGTAGAATGATGTATCGATGATGGTAGCAGGTAATTTGCATCTTCCAACAGAAGTTATTTTCGTTCAGGTTATAATATGTTACGGGGGGTGTGGATTTGAGAAGAGGGAAAGCGAAAAGGTGGAGGGGGAGAGGCGAAGGGATATAGGGAATACTTAGGAGGGTGGGTTTAAGAGTTGGGGTTTGTATGGGTGGGTTTGGTGGTGGGATGCAAGGGATGGTTGAATGGTGTAGAGTGTATACGGAGTATCTGATGTATGGATTGGAAGGTTGGAGGGATGGAGGATGAAGGGATGGAGGGATACGGATATGGATATGGATATGGATATGGATGTAGACCATTGAAGAGGTCAGGGTGTTAGATTATGTTTGGACGGATAAGGTGTGGGTAGCGAGGGGGAGAGGAGCTAATAATAGGTAGGTACATAGGATCTAGGATTTTGGGTTTGGGAATACGGATGGTGGTGATGGTGGTAATGATGATGTTCATGATGATGTTCATGATGATGATCAAGAGATTGAATGGAATCATATACTTTGGAGAAAAGAATTGATGGAGGCACTCATATCGGATTATTATCTCTTCATTTGCTTCTCTTGTACATGTACGGAGTATTGACATTGTATCTATTATAATCTTTCTTCATCTTGTCGCATATTGTAACCACCGAAATTTAGATTATGTAATCATCTCTCCACAGCAGAGCTTATCTAATAGGTGGCTTCTCAAACGACTGTGCCACAATCTAATTACTAGGTGCCAGTATGACGCCGCAGCTTATGCATTCAAGCAGATAATCATATATCATTCATCATTCATCATTAACCTTCTTCATTCATTACACTCTTTCTTTCTTTCTATTCTCTCTCTTCAACAACTTTGGAAGTACCTCAAACTATTCCATATCAACAACTTCATACTTTTGAATATCCCGATACGATCCGAAATATTAAAAGGAGAGCGTTTGGAAGTCATCTTGAATAAAATCGCCACCATGGGAATACTTCCAGGTCAAATATCCTCAACTTATGGCCTCGCTCGAAGAGGTCTCGATGCTTTTCGTGGTAATGAACCTCCAACTGAAGAATTCGAAATGCCATTATGGGGCAGTGTGATGGTCGCCAGTACACTTTGTGTGTTCATGCTCATGGATTTCATGGTATGTTATTCCAAGATTTAACAAGGCTACCTCCTTTGTCCTGCGTGGCCCTCTTGATGAAATGATTCTAATCATCGAATCAGGTTGAATATACTTTCAGCAGACTTATTCCTACTCTTGTCATGGTCGAATCACCTCAAGAAATCCTATTTGAACCTCTGACGTCTGAAGATCCGGATGCGAAACTCGATCATAAAGGAGCTGTTGAACCTGAACTCTTGCTCGTCAAACAACAACCTATTACCTCGAGCTTCAAATCAACAAGCAAGCACCTTCGAGCTCGTGCCGGAAAAGGAAGTTATTTACGTGGTGTCTCCATGTACCTCGTCAAGAACTACGTCCTTGGTCTTCAAATGAGCTTTTTATCTATCTTCCTTCCTAAGACTTTGGCTCTCCCTATTGCTACTATCCTATGCGCACCCTTCCATTTAGCATGGACCCACATTGTCATCTCGGATCCTAGCCCACTTCCTTGGTACAAGAGAATGCCAGAAATTGCATCTATCAAGAAGGTTATGCCAGCAACAATCATCTATGCTCTTGCCAGAGAAGCCGTTTATTTCCTTCCAGGATATCTCGCCATTTCTTTCGGTCTTTTTGAATCCGAACCTGCGAAGATGTCTCCTCAAGAACTCACAACCATGGGAATACAAACTGCTTCCGTCATTATTTTAGCCAGCGTGCTTGCCTTCCTTGTTCTGATTCCAGCCAGTGTCACCCTTGCCCGTGTTCAAGCTTCCCTCCTTGCCGAAAGTGAAGAATCTATCGTGCCATTCGATCGTACTTTCGGTGGACGTGTCTCTGAGGATGGTGTCTTGGGTCTACTTGATGCATGGAGAACTTTTGATTGGAACTCCCGTGTTCGACTTGTCAAAACTTACATCAAGGCTGCCGCTATGGAAATGACTCTTATGATATTCTTTAGCATTGTCATGGTTTCACAAGTTGTTTTATTTGTTGGTATTGACCGTAAAGATATCGTCCTTGGAAAAGGTCTTGATGGAAACCCTATTCACATTGACTTTTGAGGACTCTACACTTCTACCAACAACGTACCTACAGATTGCAACTTTTACATTCTCGCGGGATTTTTGATACATGATGAGATTCGTCTCAATTTTTCGTTTGTTTCTCTTCAGGGGTTGGATTGAAGGTTGGATCCAGAGGCGAAATTCTGTCCCACGGTCACTCAAGATATAAAGCACATACACTTGTGAAGCTTCTTAAAGAATGAAATTGATATTATTAAGAGGTAAAATGTTGACTTTTTTTGTGAAATTTTCTTCAATTCATTCATTGTATTATAGTTTTCTTGATACTAATCATAACGATATATTATGTTATTTATTATTTGTTATAAATTTATTTATATTGTGTAGTACGTTCATCAGGATATTTGTATAGGGAGGTACTTGTATACTGGACCAATGAATATGTATATGTCTATGATTGTGTCTATGTATTTTATGTGTCTATAATAGATTATACGGTTCTATTCATTCATCCATGGATCGTCTTGATATTGACACAACGCAAGGTAAGGTTAGATTAGATCAAGTCAGGTAATTTATGAGACCGCTGTAATTCAGTATTTGTAGGTTTCCTTCTTTGCTTATATTACACGGTGATATTGAGTAGGTTTGTTTCTTGATATTGAGTAGATGGATAGGTGGACAAGTATAGAGTCGATTAATAAGGTTAAGAAATTGTTATCCATCCTCATTTTGTATATGTTTGACGTTTTACATTTTACGTTTTATATTTCACTATAGCAATTTATTTACATTTTCTACTCCAAATCGCAGTTCTCTCTTCTCATCATCTTTAAAGCTTCGGTTAGATCTACTGATGCACCGGTGATGGTGCCAAACTAATTGGATCTAATCCAAATATCCAACAGTGTTGATCTTTTACCCGTGTTTAGTCATTTGTTGTGTTAAATTAATGCTTATTGCAATTGCTTATTAGGCTATACTCTGATCCTCGGTTGATTTATCTTGACCATACAATACCTACCTACGATACAAAACAATACCAAAGACTACTCTCCTTCTTTCCATCTTCCCCATCACCATCACCATCACCATCACCATCACCATCACCATCACCATCACCATCACCATCACCATCACCATCACCATCACCATCACCATCAACATAAACGCTTGAATTCTATAAACCCACAACCATCATCATCAAACCAAACACCAAAACCCACAAAGCCGAACCCTAAACAACCCCCATCATGTCCCCTACCCCCACAATCCAAACCCCTATAATAATCGGCATATCCGATATAATCAACCGATCTCTCGAAACAAACGATGCGATCGAGCCACTTCAGCTCATGATCCAAGCGGTCGAAGCAGCGTTGTTGGATACGGGGTTGGAGGGGAGGGAGTTGGGCCTTTTGAGGAGGAGCGTGGATGATGTGGGGGTGGTGAGGGGGTGGACTTGGGGGTATGAGGATGTTTGTAGGGGGTTTTAGAGGGGGTTTGGGGGTGCGGATGGTGGTGGGAGGGATGGGGATAGGGGGCGAAAGGGGAAAGAGGGGAAAAGAGATTTTTATGGAGGAATCGGAGCATGGGGGGAATTCGCCAGTTAGGTTGTTGGATGAGGCGTGTAGGAGGGTGGCGGGGGGGAGAGTAATGTTGCGGTTGTGGTTGGGGGGGAGGCGTTGGGGAGTTGTGAGTTTGATCTCTTTTTTTTTTTTTTGATCTTTTTTTGTTATGATAAGTTTTGATTTGTCTGTTTTCTTTTTTGTTTTTTTTTGTTCGACATTTTGAGAAGTTGGGTTTAGGGGGGAAAGGGGTGGAGAATGATGAGGAGGAGGATAACGAGGTGAATGAGGGCATCAAGTAAGCATGGGAGGGGAAATAAATTCGACACCTAAGTCAGATGATAAGAGGGTAAGGTAAAGAGATTAATGAGGGAAAAAATTATAAAGAAAGGAGAAATCGATGATTTTACATTTATTCTTCTGTAGGGACAGCTCCAAGTGGAGATGGGTAATAAATAACAAGGAGCTGCGAACAAGACAGCGAAAAATGAGTCTAGGAAATAGTTAAACACTATCTGCTCAGGTAAAAATCTAATAGGAAGAATACTAACAAATCATAACAGTAACATCCGCCATGACAAAAACAGGTACCTACCCACCGCATTGGACACCACCTATCAGTGACCCTCGAAGTATCTTAGCTCTACCGAAGGGCGTTGAGAGTTAGTATTATTTCCGTTTCTTCCTATCTTGGAAATTGTCCGGTTGTCCAATGAAAGACTCTCTTACGGCTGCCTTTTAAAGGCTGGAGTTTTGGGTGTTGATATATGCCTAAAATTTCGTGACGATTTCAAGATCGAAGTTTTTAGCTTTTTAAGGGGTTGGGATTTTGGTGGAAGAAGGTAATATTAAGTCAAGTAGTTCTTGTTTTTCTCTTGTGTTTACGTGTTTCTACAGTATGGAAGATTTCGAGGAGGTTGAGAAGGGACATGTCGAGAAAATCATCAATGAAGGACACAATCAAATTCTTTCATAAACCAAAGAAACATCATGTCATGTCACACACAGACAAGATAGGGGGAAAGTGGTACAACTCGCTTGCATCAAGATCCAATCATATCTTCAACTCCACACCACAAAGCTTGATCCCTTAACTAACGCCCCTTCATAGGCCCAGGAACAATCCACAATATTGGTTTGCCAATTCACATTTACCCACTTTTCGAAAACGCCTTCCGAGCTCATCGTCATCAATCTCCGGCTGCAAATCGCACTGAATCTGCAAAGCTATATGCGCAATTTGCGAAAATCGCAGCGGAGAATGAATATGCGTGGAATAGGGCGCAAGCGGGGAAGTTGAATGAGGAGAGTATTGGGACGGTTGGGAGGGGAAATAGGATGATTTGTTGGCCGTGTGAGTTTTGAGCCTCTTCTTAGGGCCGATGAAGAAGGGTGGTAGGAAGAAAAGAAAGAAAGGCTAACGATTGATAGATCCTCTACTGATGAATGCGTTTAACAATGTGAATATGGCCGCGAGTTGTATTGTGACCTCTGTGGAATTTGCGAGGGAATTGGGCATTTCGGAGGAGAAGTGGATTTATCCATTAGGTGGAGCGGGGATGAGAGAAAGGGAAAATTGTATGTTGATCTTTGATTCTCGATTCCGTTCACTGTGATATTCGACTATGATACAGAAAGGGAAACGAGGGTGGGAATGATGATGATGATGATGATGATGATGATGATGATGAGCTAACGTGCGATAGTCTGGGAAAGACCAAATTTTTATTCCAGTGAAGCTTTGGAGACATCTCTTGATTCTGCGTTGGATGTCTCGGGATTGAAGACGGAGGATATAGATCTATTTGATTTGTATTCGTAAGTTGAGTTTGAATAAATCATTCATTAGATATGCAATGACAAGGGTCACCATATTACGAATTTGCAGACACCGAACTAACAGAACTTTAGATGTTTCCCTATTGTTCCCAAAATGGCAGCTCATCACTTAAGAATTCCATTCTTGGATCCCCCTAAACCCATTACTTTACTAGGTGGCCTAACCTCTTTCGGTGGAGCGGGAAATAATTATAGTTTACATGTATGTTTTCGCATTTCATCTGCACTCCTTACGTTACGTTTCATGAAGGACAATCTTTCAGCCCACTCTATGTAATTATGTGCCGAGCTTGATATAGATGGATTAACATACATATTGCAGGCCTTAAGCGAAATGGTCCGCCAACTTCGCAAGAAGAGATCACAGGCAGGACAGGGTGAGGATGAGAATGAGAATGGAGGAGCGTTCAATGGACTCGTTTTGGCGAACGGGGGGGTGTTGACTTATCAGCATGTTGTATGTTTGTCCACCCAACCAAGACGTGATGGGAAACGATATCAGGATGGGAATCCGTGCCCGGATGTGGTGAAAGGATCTACGGTTCGGATTTCTGGTGAAGGGGCGAGCGGATGGTCGGCGGGTGAAGATGGAGATGCTGGGGATGCTGGGGATGCTGGGGATTGTTTAGATATCGTTGGCTCAGAAGGGGTAGGGAGTGGAGTATGGGAAGGGGTAATTGAGGTGAGATGTATTTTCTTTGGCATTGAAATTGGGTTGTATGAGGATATTTTCAAACTCAAGCAAGCAAAGAAGGATGGAATACGAATGCAAATCAAATGCACATCTCTGGGTATATAAAGAAAAGAAAGACAGCTAACAAATCATAGACATACACGCTTCAATTTTCCCGTATAAATGAGCCTGAAATCGGATTCGTAATTGGGAAATTGAAGAAGAATGGAAAGAGATTCGTGGCGAATGTTGGGGATGAAAAGACGTTGAGAAGTTTGCTTAAGGATGGTGGGGAGGAGGTGGTTGGGAAGAGTGGCTGGGTGTGGATGGAAGAGAATGGCAAGAGGAATTTGTTTGGGTTTGAGAATGGGGCGAGATTGTGATTCTGGTCGATGGTGATGAATAGGGGCTGGATGATTTGGTCAACTGATTCTGAAGGACTCGGGATGATTGCCCGAAGGAATGTAGCGGAGGTAAAGCTTGGTAGGGAAATAATAGTTGTTGAAGCGGGTTGAAGGCGTGGTAGGATGAGCTGTGGAGATCTTTGGTGGTGAGATACAGATGCAAAAGTGATTGATGGTCCGAAAAGGCAATCCATGAAGACTTAGGATAGCAAGGTATGTGCATGTCATCAGTCCGAAGATGAAATAAGGTAAACCTTGAATATTCGGGATATTTTCAGAAGGATAGTAGTGATAAGCAGCCTACACTCCGTAGCAAGGAGGATCTCGA
Organism: Monilinia laxa; assembly: GCA_009299455.1. Taxonomy (NCBI): domain Eukaryota; kingdom Fungi; phylum Ascomycota; class Leotiomycetes; order Helotiales; family Sclerotiniaceae; genus Monilinia; species Monilinia laxa. The sequence goes on from VIGI01000026.1 coordinate 133,302, forward strand.
TTCATGGACATCCGTAGCTATGGTACCAGGTGCCTAGAATCGATAGGGAGCATGTAACAGACAGACCCAACTCCGACTCCGTTGAAGCTATCATGAGGCAATCTGGACCTGGACCGGAACTACCTGTCAAACCAGTTTTGTGCTCATGTAAAGATATCAGGCTGGATTGTGCTCCCTCTTCCTTGTGATATGGCTAATTTTCATCAGGAGAATCTCGATACATATAAATCTCGATGAATAAATATTCGTAGATATGATACCGGCTGCCCACTAGCGACTACCAACCACTTGAAGTAACAGAGTCACCAATGTGGGAATGCTTGGAAGATATCTTGAAATTATCCACTCGGGTCAAGAACATTTTATCCACCGAAATTTGTGCTCGGGTTTGAATAGATGACGCGAGTTTGTGCTCACCCATAAAGTAATTGTCACTCGGCTCCCATCCGCAAGATTATCCGATATAAAAACCGATCCGAACAATAATATCGGGGAAGTAATAAGGAGAATAACCTTAAGAAATGACGGCCGACGCATCAAAATCTAGAGACTTGACCAAGGAGACGTGTAGAAAAAGTCATTCGATGTCGTATCTAACGTGACACTAGCACGAGAATGACCAAAGATAGTCTCGCTCGTATCACCGCATCTGGTCGCACCAGATATTGACTAACTCCCGAGATGTCTCTGGTGGGACCTGAGGGTATTGTTCCGATACTGGGATCCTGGATCGCCTTTTGTATATACCGATCATGTTACCATTAGGTATGCATGCTTATGTTTCTTCTTTGATATACGACGTTATCTGATCGAGATGGGTTTATTGGGGGCGGTGTTACCCTTATGGCTTTGTTGTGTTGAGCTGTGGATTGGTGGTGGATTATTACTGGTGGTTTGTTGGATATCAGGGGTTGGGTAGCTATAGCTATAGAACAGGAGGCGAGTTGCTTTTCTTCGTTCCTGGTTTGGGGGTTGATTGAAGGGGTTGGTGAGGAGTTGTTTGATTTTTTGAGGAAAGGGATTTATGTTTTATATATGTGGACGGTTGATATATGATGTATCCCATCGTCGTACGTGGATTCAACTTTTGGAGTCCCATATGGATATATGGGTATTCAAGTATATCTTCATTTTCGAGTTGAGGGAGAGGTATATCACACTCGTATGTATATACCCATGGACCTATATATACTAGCTATATGAGGTATATAATCGTATATACACTCGGATGGTATATACCTATAAATATCTGGTATATCAGGTGTATATACACATATATATATATATATATAATCACATGTCATGTGTAATTATAAAATGATTTACCCCACCTTCTAGATACAACTAGAACTTATTATAACCAATCATTCGTCAATCTGAAAGGCACGGACCAGCCCCACTGGAGCTAGCCCTTATTGGGCAATCTTACAATCAGTCACTTCAAAGCCGAAGGGTTGTTACTAGTGGGTTACCTCATCATTTACATTAAGTATCAAAAGTTCATCTGTACATCTTTTATATCTCTAAACTATCTACAACTCTACGTTCTTACAGTTCACAACATCAACAATCTTTTGTATTCCAATTCAAGCAGGACTGATTGGTTTGAGGATATATACATACATATATATACAATAAATATCTTCTTGGACCCCAACAGTGTTATCTTCATAGTTTTCCTTCAAACTCCTTGGACTCACTCTCATTAGGTATGTACCTAGTAGTATGACCATGACAAACTGATACTCATGTAAGACAATTCTATAATGATCCATGATACTAATTCATTGGCAGATATCTTTTCTATACTTAAAGGCGTTCCTTTTCCACCATCTGCGACTCCTCATCATTCATAGTTTCTCCTCATCTACAATCTTACCAACTCAACAACCACATTACCAAATCCAGGAATCTTTTCAAAGTCAGGGACTGCAGACATGGCGAGTGCAGCGGCAAGTCTGCTTGGTAGACAACTGAAGGAAATTCAAAAGGCAAGGGATTTGCCTGGTATAAGTTGTGGACTTTTGAAAGATAATATTTTCGAATGGGAGGTTATGCTTATGTTAAGTGATGAATGCAAGTATTATGGCGGTATGTTTCTACCTTTCTGTCCTGTGTTTCTCGTGCTACTCACATGAATCCTATCATAATCATACTAACACCATATCCTAGGAGGCAACTGGCGCTGTCTTTTAAAATTCCCGGAGAATTACCCACATGCACCTCCAACTCTTACCTTCTGCGATCCCATTCCTTTTCATCCAAATATCTACGCCGAAACTGGCGCCCTATGTATTTCTATTTTACATCCATCTGGAAATGATGAATGGGGCTATGAAGATGCCAGCGAAAGATGGACACCAGTACAGACACCTGAATCTATCTTGCTGAGTGTGGTTAGTCTCATGAATGATCCGAATGATAGTAGCCCGGCAAATGTAGAAGCAGCAAGGTTATGGAGAGAAGCGCAAGCAAATCCAAAAGGTACGGAGATGAGAGAGTGGAAATCAAGGTGTAGAGCTTTGGTAAGACGAAGTTTGGGAGAGGATTAGCGTTGGATGTTGGTGAGAATGGTTTGGTACATCTTGAGTTTGTAAAGTCGGCGGAAAATGGTGATATCTTGATGGATGGGAGAAAGCGAAATGTCTGTTCAAGGTTTATATATCCAGATTGTATGCACAGCGTGAGCGGGTTAAGTTTGTTATTCAGGGCGTTGCATGCATTGCGAGAAAATGGCATAACGAAATGAATGGAGAGCATATTGATATCTCAACTCTCAGGATCAAGCAATCTCCATAATCGTTTTCTGATGATTCTACTCTAGAGTGGAATGATGACTAAATAATTTACTATGCGATCTAGTGATCCAAATCTCAAACATGATCTAGAAGTACCTACCCACCCAGTCAACCAGTTACCCAGGACTTGTTTCCCTAGTTCCCTAGTTACCTAGCTCCGCAAAACTCTCTATCCCGCGCCACGGTCGATGTAGCATTAGCCGCTTCAGCTACTTCGAAATTTCATGGGTTCTGAAGCTTGGCGTATATCTAGTGGCACTTCTAGGTTGGGAAAGAATGATAGATTCGTATTGGAGAGTAGGTTTTTGGGATGGGCTTTGGGTTGGATTGAGCTAGGATTTTTTGGGTGAATGAGAGGAGAATCATACCGCTCACAGATTTTTTGCTTTCTCTTCATCATATCATAAACGAGAGTTCACCATTCCCACTCAAGACATCGATCCTCGAAACCTATCCCCTTTTAACTCTTCTCACTCTCATATACAATCAGGATGGTTGTGTTAATGGGATATAATTTATAAGATTATCTAATCTTGAGAGCGAAAATATGGAATGAAGAAGCGCAGTAATGATTATAATGGTGATCATTATTTATCTATAACTATGCTGTTGATGATACAGTAAGTAAACGCGCCATGGAGTTTGGCTAGTTCTTCATTGATTCACTATGTTTAAGGATAGAAGATGTGGGTAAGTGACCACACCACCGGTAAGTAGTGCTGGGTTGAATTAGAAGCGTTGCGTAGGCAATAATACTAGGTAGTTCTATTCTTCCTATCATTCATTCCTTTGGATCCAAACAGAACGCATTCGTGAATGAACAACCATTACTCGTCCAAAGTATACATATATCAAAAGCCTATAAACCATCAGCGCGAATTCAATTTCTACAAATCTCTTTCCACACTTACTATCAATGTCTTTTCAGTCTATTGCGGAAATCGTATCTGGTTATCGTAATGACTCCTACGATTCATATGTGCGTCGATTCCTGAGGCCGTCATATTGTGGTCGGTCGTCTATTTCGCCCGGTCCAGGAGTCATGGTTGTGAGGAAAAGTTGCTCGACTTCTCGCATGATTTTTTGTTTTTTTCTCGCAGGCTCAGGCTTGGCTTTGTGAGTTTGTTTGGGGGCTTTGCTCTTCTCTTTGGTATGTTTGGAGAATTTCATCATCTTCTTTGGACGACTATGCTTCTTATCCGAGTTAGATCTAGCTCTCTTATAAACTTTCACCATCTTTGTTCTTTTTTTCGAAATCTCTTCCTCTTCTGACATCCCATCTGACGTTCCCTCTGGCGTCCCTTCTGGCGTTTCTTCTGGCGTCCATTCTGGAGTCCGTTCTGGCGTTTCTTGTTGACTACTACTCTCCTCGTACATATCAAGCTCATTGTTATCTTTCACCACCGGCGGTGAAGTAGCACACTCAGGATCGGAATCAACATCAGTTTGATCCTTTGCAACCAATGCCGACTTCTCATTTTCGTTGTCCAAATTAAGCTCCGTCTTCTTTTCTACCACCATACCTAAAGCTTTATCCTTTTTCTTGGGCTTGGCTCCTTCCTTCTCCCGCATCCATATACCATCTCGATGAAGGCGTGCTGCCATATTCAATAATTTACCCCTCTCCCAGACCTCGTCTGTAAGGGCTTCATTATCGACATGAATATCCTTGCAATTTTCTCTTTCACAAACACGAGCATTGCCTGAAGGGCTTTTGAATCCCTCTTCTATATCTTCGGGGCAATAAAGCTGGGAGACATGATACCTCTTACACATTGCCCCCTTCCTGCAACGTCCGGCAAGGTGAGATGCGCAGATTCGCATTTTTCTGCAACATTTCTGGTATTCGCTTTTCCTGAAAGCATCCGTTGAATATAAGGACCAAGGGCAGAAGTTCTTGGATGTTGTATCAGCCACGGGTACGGGCATGCGCCTTTGCAGGACACAAAGTGCTTGGGAGTATTTGTTCCTGAGTTGCTTTTTTGTTGTCTTATGACCTTTTTTGTAGGTTCTAACAAACTCATTAATGATTTCGGAATCTTGAACTAGCTTTTCCAAGCCATCCTGAAGGATTTTTGTCGCTTGCGTAATCTTTAAAAGAGCGATATCAAGCGTTGTCAAAGCCACATCCCTCATAACTGCCGCACTTTTAAAAGAGAATAGTGCTTTTTCTTGTGTCTGTTGAAGATCTTCATCGAGTTCCTGGTTTATTCCCCGTGGTCTCGTGCGCCATTTTGTTTCGAATTCACATCCTGACTTCCATCTTTCGTTTCCCAGATCTCGATCTTCTTCTGCTTTTTTCCCTATTTCTGCTGCCTCAATGGAGAGTTTGATGGCTAATTTGAGGGAATCGGGCTCTTTCGAATCTGGCTGGATTAGAAGGTGTTTTTCTCAAATATGCGGTATGTTTGATGGAGCATAAATTTGTGATTCAACAGGGCAAGACGAACAGCATTCCGTTAAATCTGCATCCATATCCTCTGAGTCGTCTGGCATTCTTGCCGTCTTCTTTTTCTCATCGCCCTCGGGTGATTCCTGTTCTTTGTCTTTAGGCATTTTATCAATGTTTGGAATATTGATGAATATGTCTGTTGAGAGTAAATATTTGTTGATACTTTTCAAGTCCCTTTGAGTGCGTTGACATAGTATTTGCAATTGAAGAACTTCTCATGGAAACAACGATCCTAATGATCCCGCCCCCGTTTCGTCTTTCCATCAAAGTTAACTAGCATATCCATACTTCCTTCCTTGAACGTTGTCGATCATATTTCTTATGACTCCAATAATATCATTGATTTCTTCCCCACAGCATTCTGTCGATTTATTTTGCAAGAATTCTTATCCCAAAAGTAGAAATGATGGAACCTCCCATTTTTCACTCAACTGGTCCAAAATTGCTTAAAAGTTCCTTTATTTCAGAAACCACGGAAGCAACCCCGGGCAACCATACTAGTAGGTGCTATTCAGAGCTTACTCACTAAATAATTTGTTCCGGAATACTTGCTAAAATGATAAGTCCCCCAGCTTGTAATAAAAAACGCCGTAAGTGGCTCCAGGTTTCTTCAATTCCAAGTACCCATGAAAGATATGACGCTGAAAGAGCTGGTATTTGTTGGCTACTGCTAGCTCAATGTATGAAACTTATTATGGTCTAAGCTGGATTCAAGGAAGACTAGTGAAGAACAGATCTAGAAATCGTGCGTATGAGCTAAGACTTGACAGATTTGACATCAAGTCGAAATACTGATACGGTAGAAAACTTAGGTGGCATTACACTACCTTCCTTGGGCTGGCAGCGAATAAAGAGATATATGCACTGAAATCACAAAGAAGGAGTTTCTGTCGAGTAGTGGGAATAGGTTAAACTAACCTAATAGCGGCTCAGCTTCGAATTCGTAGTCTGGGACTCTGTGGAGGTCGAGGTTCTGCTGGTTGCAGTGATTGAAGCACAAATTGATCTAATCACATTGAAGGAATGAGCTCTAATTGCTGGCTAACGCTGTCACGTCATAATTTACCAATATCCAAATTTCATCAGAAATTAATTAGTTCAGCACAATTCGCATGATAATTGGGTGCAGCACTTCTCAAAGATGGAACATTGAAAGATATTTCAAATACAAAAAGAATGCAGAAATGTTCTTCGCTAGTCAGTTACACGTCTTAGATATCGCGGCACTTTTACCGTGACAGCTAAGTAACAGCATGATGAAATATTAGTTCCCGAGGACCTGCGGCATGGGAGATCTGAGTCGTATTGATCATGTTTTCATACTCATTTCTCAGGTGCTAGCTTTTCATCATAGCGGCATAATATTGACTTACGAGCCTCCTTCCACCAATAATATACCGTTAGTGAGCATGAACGACTAGAGCTAATCGTCAAATACCTAGCAATGACATTATGGTTTATTAGCCGAGATAAATACAAAGGCTTTAATAATTTTCCCCTATGATTTCTTTTCGCCTATTAGCCAAGGAATATCACGAGAGTAATCATAACCCATACATTTTTACCAAGCCCCTGTATCCACCAGATCCTTCTCTCTTCTCCTCGTTCCTACATTATCAAAATCTTTCTCAGCCGCCTGCCTCTCTCCACTTCTTCATCCCATCATATCCCATCCCGCAATCATCCTTCGGTACCCACATCCTCTAAATACGATTCAAACTCAATATTAAGGACATCAACAACAAAAATATCAGCATAGCCTTCCTTGACCAACACAGATGTAACAATAATAAACCAGCATAGAAGCGAATAAGTATTCAATCTAAAACTAAAGAAAAAGACAAACGACGTGAAAAACGAAATGAGACTGAGAGGGAGGAGAAGAAAGGATGTTGAGGAATATAAACTTGCATCAGGTAGTTTTGGATATGGAGGATGAGGTAAATTACGGCAAAGGGTGTCTTTTTGAGGTCTTATAACTCCAAATTCTAAAAATTCCCTGGTACATATATGTCACATCATTTTTCTACGTTCAATTGTTCGAATTCATTATAGTATAATTCACATTAGATATAATTTAGATCTACTATATTGAAGTGAATTCTACTCCCGTAGTGAATAAGAGGAAACTTTATACTGTTTATCGTGATCATAATCTCATCATAATTTAACACGATCTAATAATGCACTATTCCAAATTACGCCTCAAAACATCAATCATCCAATCCTTCCCAAACACCCCCTCGGGTATCCGATACGCAAATGTCAAAGGAAAACAATGCATCTGTCTATCCCACTCCAACCACTCACCCCTCACCCCCTCCCTCTCTAACTTCTTTCTAAACTCCACCGAATCCGGTGCCAAACAATCATATAACCCGACCACGCCATTCACCTGCACATCCGCTTTCTTAAAAACACTCAAATCAGCGAACAGAGGAGAAATCGTCGGATCTTCAGCCGATAATTCATGACGCCAACGCTCAGCCACCTCGGTAATAATGGAACGACTTAAAATAGGATCATGATGATCAATTTCATCGATGCCAGGGTGCGTGTTACGAAAATCGGTCGGGGGCGACATGACCATTATATTTCTTAATGGACAAATCTGGCCTCCTTCTCCACCAGGCTCACCATTTATTCGCAACCATTGCGTCGCGCCATAAAGCCCCAAAACCAACGCAATATTCCCCCCAGCCGAATCCCCCATCAATGTAATCCTCCACCCTTCATCTCTCGCTTGCAGCGCCAACGTGTCGTAGAGCTTCCGTAGATGCGGCAGGGAATGCGTGGCAGGGGAGTTGGGTGCTAGCGGATAGCTCACGATATTGATTTCGTATTCCGGAAGCTGTTTGCAGAGTTCTGCGCACAGGGCCCAATGCTCCTTCAGGGCACCACTTCTGAATCCGCCGCCGGCGAAATAATATAGTTTGTCAAGGGCTACTCGGGATTTCTGGTCGGTGGGTGGTGGGGCTTGGAGTGCTGTATAGGTGTATATATATGTATCTGCGATTCGATGTTCGGTGATTTGACAATGTTTTTTTGTTGAGTGGTGGGGGGTTAGTTGGGGAGATCCGGATGGGACGGGAGGATGTGTTTTGAGAATTGTTTTGGCGAAGGTTTTGATGGCCTTTTGAGCGACGACACTTAGTTTCGATCGATCATGTCGTTGAGTGAGTTTGATTGAACTTGAGGCTTGAGGGATTGGTTCAACATCGGAGGGTTCGAGATTGGACATGACTTTGGTGATTTTTGATCGGAATGATTATATATTGATTATCTTAGGTTGTCATAACATTTGAAGTTTCAATGGCATATTCTTCGATATTGTTCGAGCAAATATTGATCGATTAGATAGTATCTTTGAGTACCTAGATAGATGTTGATATAAATTAGGAAGCGAAAATAAAGGAAAACTACTTCGATACCACCTACGTATTCAGGGACATTCTTGTCATCATAAAGTTATCGAGCCCACAAAATTTCAATGAGATCATCGACTCCTTTCACCATTCTTGGATAAGGCCTTACCTTGATATTACAAGTTTCCTCTCATTATGGAAAACCAAGCATGCGTTTGATTCTTCTACTAAGCTGATATCAATGGTGTGTTGAATATGATTCTCTAACATAGCCCTTATATACATATATATAGTCAACCATGACGGAGATTTGTATATCTGGGGAAATAATGTGGAGGAATTGTTTGTACGTCGTCAAATAGTTCAATGCATGATTCGTAAAAATCTGGGGTTGAGTTAAATTGACGTCAGAAGAAAATAAAAAATGGATCTGATTACAAATTTGTTTGTAAGCTTAAGAGTTACTACTGCGTATATGTCACACAATCAATGGTCTAAGGTTAACCTTAACATCGATATTACAATAATGAATAAATTACCATGTATTCATTCAATAACCGTGTATTTCGTGGTGCTTATATCGACTTTTGGCACTTGCAGCTTTTTGAGTTCTGCTGCTGACATGATCTTTCTCCCGAAAGGTCTGAGCGACGCTGACGAAGGAGCACCTGGATGATGTAGATGAGCTCGAGGCGAAAGGACACCTCAGGGCTGGGTTGTCTAGGGAGGGCAGTATTACGGTTTCAATAGGGTAAAGAAGATACAATAGAATAGTAAGAAAGGCGAGAGACTCGCAATAGAGTAACTGTTAACGTTGATATATTTCCGGTAGAGAAAGAGAGCGCCTTTGATAGTTTCTCTAAAGCAACTATCGGGGCAAGGGAATATTCTATATTAAAGGCCACATTGTGATAATGTCGAATGGAAAATGGATATTGGGTTGAATCTTCATATACATTCACTACGGGAGCAGGATTCGCATTGAATATAGTAGATCTGCGCTATATTTATTAATGTGAATTATACTGTAATTCATTGTAGTGTCTCCAAAAACTCACTAAACGTTTTGGAATGTATGTATCCATCACATTACATCATATGGAGCATCTAAATTTTGTTTCATTCTATAGAAAAGTACATTAAAAAACTTGTATTGATCTTTCAGCGCTCTCAAGAGAAGGGTCAGGATCGCTTTCTCAATATGGCCTCTCCATCATGCTTGATACTGTGCCAGAAGAATGCCGTTACCTACAAATGGCTGATTGGCGAGGCAACGAATAAGTGCATTAATATCAAAAGAACCCCAGGGTTGCTTGAGAAGTAGTCGTGCAAAGTCCTTATGGAATGCTTGTTCAGCGTAAAGCAATATTGCCTGGCACTACCTGCGGCGATGCAGAGACAGACAGTGAAGCAGCATCTGCACTTATTGCCGGGTGTTGAGAGTGTATCAAATCAGGTCGTTGGTTTGTGAAGTACCACGTAGAGCTCCTCGTCGCGTTGAAAAGGATCCTGCTTACGGAATGGAATGGAGGACGGCATCCAATATGTCCTGTTCTATTGTATCACAGTTCATTTCATGAATGAGGTGTTTTATTAGCCGAGAAACTGGAGTTGTAACCGAATTAATCCCTATTCATAATATAACAGACTAGAACGCACATGTTGAGTATATGGTCTGAGCATACCTAAGACAGGCATATATAAAGGTAGGTATATGATAGTACAGTAAAACTTCAGTAGTGGTGAGACCATATTGAGTTCTATTGTGAGCTTTTTAGCGCACACACACAAATCTCGCGTTGTGCGTTGGTACAGTGACAGTTCCTTAGAACAGCTACTCACTTTGCCTAGAACCCATTTCTTAATTTTAGAAACTCCTTCGAGTCAACAGGTTGTTTACTTGTGATCTTTGCATCTACGTATAGCGTTTCTTAAAAACCATTAAGATATAAAGGGATGAGTAAATGGATTGCGGATGGAATTATGCGGTTTAGCTTTGCTCGGAATACGAATTGACTTAGATCCAGTAGAACTAAGCAAAACCCTAACATCACCACTTACAGTCCGTTCCACTTTCATGCTCCATCATATCGAAAGCCGGCTTGGCCGAAAAATAACCCGCCTTCTCCGTCCCCACAGTCTTATACGTACACACCGCATCCTGCTCATCAATCTTTACCGTTTCCCCGCCTCTTCCTCCCGCGGCCGCATCCGCAAGTAGTTGCGCGTGACAACATTTCTCCAGACTGATGAACCAAAATACTGCACTCTCAATACTCTCTCCACAAGTGAGTAGGCCATGGTTTTGGAGGAGCGCAGCTTTCTTTTGCCCTAGAGCAGAAGCAATGGCGTGGCCTTCTTCAGAGGCGAGAACGACGCCTCGAAATGAGGAGTAGAGGGCGAGATCATTGTGGAAGGCGCATGCATCTTGGGTGATTGTATCTAAGGGACGACCGAGGGAACAGAATGCGCGGCCGTAGATGGAGTGGGAGTGAGCTACTGCATTTATTTCTGGCGGGGCAACATGGACTGCGTGATGGATCATATAGGCTTGGGTGTGTGAGCAAGAAACATGATGGGAATATGAAGGAAGAGGGAAATATACCGGCTGTATTGAGTAAGCGACATGGGCCACCATCGATTACTTCCCCGTCTTTATTAACGAGGATCAAATCTGAAGCTCGAAGAAGTGGCCATGCGACACCAAATGGATTGACCCAAAAACTAGTTGGATCAACAGGATCCTATTTCCCATCAGCATTCCACTCTCAGAATCTATATCCAATAATCGACATCCATATGTATAAGCATAAGCATAAGCATTAACCTCCTCAACTCCCACTCACCCTCAAAGTAATATGCCCCGCAACCCCCTCATCATATCCCAACTTAGCAAAAATTCTAAATGCCAACGCCAATCTACGCTTTTGGTATTCCCTCTCTGCAGACTTATCTTCTAGCGGTATCCTGATAGGTAATTTGAAGCCCCCAACTCGAGTTTTTGCTTCTTCTTTAGATACTCCGGGTTCGTGCGTAGCGGCTGAATCGGAGTAATGTGAAATTGAGGGGACTGTTGCTCCGCTGTTTGCGATTTCATTTTGAGCTAGCGCTGAGGGGGGAGACATTTTGTGGAGGATTGAACTGTGGTGGAATTGATATGTTTGGGTTTTGGGTATAGGAAAGTGAAAGAGTAAAGGGAGGGGAAAGTTTGGGACAAGAGATATAAGAAATGAAGCAAGAGATAAGAGCAGGGGATTCGAAGAAAGTGGCAATTATAGTTTATTTAAAGACAACGATGTGGTATCCATAACCTACAACTGGACGCCTTATCTACTCCAACTCCACCTGCTTATGGTGATCAGACGGAATCCCGGCTATTTGAAGATTCTTACATGCAGCTTGGAGTACATACATAAGTACAGTATGAATGAATGATGAGGGGTAATTTGTGGTTCCTCATGTGGACTGCCAGCACTATTGAGGTGCTAGTAGTTACAGAATAGGAAATATCTTACCGGAAACCGTTAGCGAATCATTACGAGGGATTTGAGCTCAATGATAATCTTGCAGTTATCGACAGTACTAGTATTGAGAGACATTAGCTCAATCAACTTGATTGTTTTTGGCTGGTATGAATTTTGATTTGTCAGTGGCTGAGATGTGATATATGCCTATGGATGGGTTAGGTATATATCATATACATATTCATGTGCAATGGATGTCTCTTGAAGTACATCGAAGCCCCTTTATATCCTTCAAGGAGGAGAGAGTACTGTTGCACCTCCGGGTCCAAAGCATGAAAACTTTCCCGCGATTATTAATCAAAAACAAGCCTAAAATAAAAGAAAGGGAGTATTATATAATAAAGACCTTATATAATACTTTATATATAAAAAATTATTTTTACCATAAAAACCTGTTTATAATAAAATGAAAATCAAGGTTATTTTAAAGAATTTATAGCGAATATTTATTATATAGTATAGAATTTATAGATTTAAGTTTATATTTTTATATTTATAATTTCAATTAATTAAATTTCTTTTATAAAACATTCTTAATTTTATTATAATATTCTAAAATTTCGTTAATTATTATTTGTTTAAATATATTTTAATAAAATTAAATATAACATATATATAATAACCGTTTAATAAATTCTTTTTTATAGACTATGTTAGGAAATGTGAATAAAGAATCAACTAGTTTAAAATCGTATAAAGACTTTTCATTACTTTCTAAAATATACAGATTTTAATTAAATATTTATATTATAATCTATATTTAATTAATTCCTTAATCGACTTTATAGTAATATATTAAAGGAATATTTTTTAATTTCTAATATTAAATTATTAAATCTTTTATACCAAAATATCAAAGTATTTGAATACTAAGGCTTTAAATAACAATAATATATTTTAGTTTTATTTCTTCCAAATATTGAAATTTAAATATAAACGATTCTAATAAATACCCTTTTTTTTAAGAAGATTCATTTTAAATCGTTTAAATACTTATAATTAGAATATAAAAGAGACTAGTAGTTTATGTAATACTATTATCATTTGGTTTATTATATAATTATAATAGTATATAAATATTAAAATAAATAAGAAAGCAATTAAGAATTCTTTTAAACAAAAAAGCAAATAAAATTGATTTTAATAATATAAATATACTTTTCTTTTTATTTGTAATTCATATTCTTTTTATTATACACATTTCTTTATTAATCTTTATTAAATATTAAAGTTATAATGTAAACTTATGAAATACAAATAACTAGTAGATCCGCTAGTGTTAGGACCGTCTACGCTTAAACCCCAATATTTGGAAGGGATAAAACTAAAATACACTATTATTATTTAAAGCCTTAGTATTTAGATGCTTTAACATTTTAGCGTAAAAGATTCAATAATTCAACGTTAAAGATTAAAAGATATTCTTTTAGTATATATCGCTATAAAGCCGATTAAGGAATTAATTAAATATAGATTATAATATAAATACTTAATTAAAATCTATATATTTTAAAAAGCAATAAAAAGTTTTTATACAATTTTAATTAATTGATTCTTTATTTACATTTTTTAATAATTTTTTTATTCCTTTTTTTTAGAAACAGATTATTAATTAGAATTTAATGTAATAAATATTAAAGTAATATTATATTTAAAATAGCGCTTTAATAGTATTATTAATATTTTTCAAATTTCAATATAAAACAATACAAAAAGCCTTATTTATAATAATAATAATCCTTATAAATAATTTTCCAAATAAGAATTTTTAGCCAATTCTATCGTTTATTTTTAACTTTAAATATTTTAAAAATCAAATAAATAAAATAGAAAAAGCATTAAAGAAAGCTATTTAAAAAAATAAAAGCTTTTTATATATAAATACAAAAATCTTATTATACTTTTATTTATTATTGTTTAGTAAACGGGAATTATAAAAATTATTATAAATCTATAAAAATTATTTAAACTTCCGAAATTATTAAAGTATATAAAGAAAAGTATTAATAAAGCTAACGGATTTTTTTATTAAATTGATATAATGTTTTAAAGTAATTAAGAATACTATTTTGGTTAAAATAAGCAAAAAATTGATTATATTATCTAATACTTTAAGAAATAATTATTGATAGTATAACAGCGGTATAAAAACGATATAAATAACCCCTTTTTATTTTAAAAAGATTTTAAAAAGTATATATTTAATATTATTATGAATAAAAGAATTTGATAATAATTTATTATATAGCGAATTATTTAAGCAAAATAATGTCTTTATTAAAGCGTTTTAAACTTTGTACTTTATTTAGATAAACTTAAAGAAAACCTAAAGGAAAAGTTCGATAGCATTTATAAAATACATTTTTTAGCTAGTTTAACCCCATCTATTACAAAACACATTTACAAATTAATACAATAGTCTATTAATAGAAATAATCTAATCGTCTATACTATTTAGCTAAAAAAACGTAAATAAACTGTTTAAACCTTTTATATAATGTTACAACTATTCGCAAATAGCTTTAATAAAAAAACTATATAAAAATAGCATTTAATAGCTTTTTATTTAAAAACATTCATTTATCAGTAATATTATATAATTAATAATTAATATATAATAACGATAATAACTAATTATAACTTTTTATAACATTTTATAATAAAAAGAATTTAATAAAAAATAAAACAAAATAGGCCGAAACTTTAACAATTTATAACTTTTAAATAAAGTATAAATTAAATAAATTAAACTTTATAAAATAATCTTTTACATTATTCGAATTATATTAATGATATTATTAAATTAAATGAAATATTATTTATATTGTAAAGCAAAAATGAAAAATGTTATATTAATAACTTTAATATATTGTTATTATATAAACAAAATTACTTTTTTTAAATACGTTTTAAGCTTTTATTTAAAAAAAGGAATATAGTTTATTTTTGTATAATTAAATTAAATTATAAGTTGAATCTGATTGTGAATAGATAATATTATATTGAATAGTTATTTATATTAATAAAAGATAAAATGGGGTTTAAATAAAATTACGAAATTTATAAAAAATATTTTTATTAAAATTTTAAAAGAATAATAAATTTGTTTAAAATAAAGAATATTTAAGGTTCCGCTTTTATTTAATCGAAGTTATTAATCCTTATATAATTAATACAAATCGGTTATTAATTCATTATAGAAATATATATACTCTAATAAATTTAATTACAAAAATAAAGATATTAAAAACGCAATATAATAATTTGATAAAAAAATTATTAAAACAACCAAAAAACAATTAAAAAATTCAAACATTTCTAATTTAGTATATTAAAAAACATTAAAAATTATATAAAGAACTATATTGAATACCAAAAAAAACGGCAATTAAAAGATATAGTCTTTATAGCGTTATTTAATTACTATTTATTTTATAAAAATCTATTTTTATAAACTATTTTGAATTAAATTTAATATTTTATTTCAAATAAAAATATAGATTAATTATAGTATTCTATTTATAAATCAATAATCAAATTAACACATAAAAACCAAAATTTGGAATATTATTTAATATATTATACAAATTAGTATTAAAAAAACGAAGCGTTACTTTTAGCTTTTATAGAATTTATATATATAATATAATATATTTATATAAAGAATCAATATAAAAACCCGGCTAGGGCAATATATAATATTGATTTATAATTCAATTATTTCGGCGGGGATATTAATATTAAAAGGAAAACGCGAATTAAATTTTAGAGATTAGAAAAGCTTTAAATAGAAAAAATAAAGTTAAAATAATTCTAAAATATAATTATTTAATATTATAATAATACTAAAAAACTATTAAAAAGATAACTAAACGTTATTGGAATAACAATATTATACCCGAAAATAAGAAACTTTAAAACATTAATATTCTTCTATTGGAATTTTCATCAACCATTTTAATTTTGTATCAAACCAATTTTTAAAAAAAAAACGCTGCTAAAACGCTATTAAATAAATGTCTAAAAAACAGGATTTTCAAGATTTATTGGGTTTACTTTAATAAACTTATTAATATAAAAACAGAATCCAAGCTTTTTCAATACAATAATTAGCAGATTTATAAGGAAAATCTAAAAAAGCAATTTCGTTATTATTTAATTCTATAAATTCGCTTAATAACATTTTCGGAACCATAAATTTTAATCTAAACATCTTTATAATTCTATTATTATTAAAGGCTTTCTTCCTTTTCGAAAACAAAGTTGATTTCGATAAACCATAAATAATACCTTTTCTTTTTCTTAGGTTTTTGTTTATTATATAAATAATGCTTATTATATCTTTATTCATTATATTATTTTTTGAATCTTTTATTGTTTTATTTAAAAACGGAAAATGATTTTAAAAAAAACTATTTATTAGCAAATATAATTCGATTAGCTAATGTATTAAAGAATAATTTACAATAAAATAATATGTATTTAACATTTAATCCAATATTAATATTTAAATTAATATTATAAAATAAAGGGTTATTATAACTTTTTTAATATTATAAAGCTTATAGCTTTATTTTAATCTTTTTTTTATAACAAAAAACTTTATATTTCCTTTATATATTATACATTTTTTTAGGTAAAACGCTTTTATATAACATTTCAATAATCATTATTATTATAAGCATTTAAATCCTTTTACAAATGTATAAAGATATTAATTTTTGTATAATATAATAATAATATTTTTTTACATTTCTTTGATTTCGCTATACATTCATTACAATTAATATATTTGCCTTTTGGAAAAGCATATTATTAATTAATCAAATCGCTTTTTTTTATATACTTGTAAAAATAATTGAAAATACATTTAGAATAATAGAGATAATAGGATTAATACAATATTGTTTCCCTATTAATAAATCTATTAGCTATTTGCACTTTATAAGCTTACATTATAACTTTGATATTCGATAAAGATTAATAAGAAAATGTATATAATAAAAAAACTATAGATTACAAGCAAAAAGGAAAATGTATTTATACTATTAAAATTAATTTTATTTATTTCTTTGTTTAAAAGAAATTCTTAATTACTTTCTTATTTATTTTAATAACTATACACCCTTATAATTATATAGTAAGCCAAATAATAATAGCGTTATATAGATTACTAGTCTTTCTTATATTCCAATTATAAGTATTAAAGCGATTTGGAATGAATCTTTTTAAAAGAAAAGGCATTTATTAGGATCGTTTATATTTAAATCCCAATATTTGGAAGGGATAAAATTAAAATATGCTATTGTTATTTAAAGCCTTAATATTCAAATACTTTATTTTGGTGTAAAAGATTTAATAGTTTAATACTAAAGATTAAAAGATATTCTTTTAGTATATTACTATAAAGTTAATTAAGGAATTAATTAAATACAGATTATAATATAAATACCCAATTAGAATCCGTATATTTTAGAAAGTAATAAAAAGTTTTTATACAATCTTAACTAGTTGATTCTTTGTTCATACCTCCTAATAACTAATAGAAAAAATAATATTATATTAATACTATTGTTTTTGTTGTTTCAAATATATTTTTAATTATTTTTATAAAATATATAAAAAAAAACAATTTAATAGATTAATAATATACCTTTTTTAAAAACAAATATATTGATTATAACAAATATATTACAAAATTGAAAAAATGCAAAAAGATATTATTATTGTACTATAAAAAAAATTAATACTTTTATATATTTATAATAATAATAATTATTAAAATATTATATAAAAATATTTTATTCAAAAAAATGTACAGTATACAAAGAAAATACAAAGTTTTTTATTATAAAAAAAAGATTGAAATAAAGCTATAAGCCTTATAATAATAAAAAAGCTATAATAGCTTTTTATTTTATAATATTAGCTTAAATATTAATATTGGATTAAATATTAAATACATATCGTTTCGTTATAGATTATTCTTCAATATATTAGTTGATTTAATTATTTTTATTAATAAATAGTTTTTTTAGAATTATCTTCCGCTTTTAAATAAAATAAATAAAAGATTTAAAAGATAATATAATGAATAAAGATATAATAAACGTTATTTATACAACGAATAAAAGCCTAAAAAAAAGGAAAGGTGTTATTTATAGTTTATTGAAATTAATTTCGTTTTTAAAAAGGAAAGCTTTTAATAATAATGGAATTACAAAAAATGTCTAATTTAAAGTCTGCGGTTTTGGAAACGTTATTAAACGAATTTATAGAATCAAATAATAACGAAATTGTTTCTTCGGATTTTCCTTATAAATCTGCTAATTATTACATTGAAAAAATTTAGATTCTGTTTTTATATTAATAAACTTATTAGAATAAGCTTAATAAATCTTCAAAATCCTATCTTTTAAATATTTATTTAATAGCGTTTTAATAGCGTTTTTTAAATTAGTTTAATATAAAATTTGAAATGGTTAATAAAGATTCTAATAAAAAAATATTAATGTTTTTAAGGTTTTCTTATTTTTGGATGCAATATTGTTGTTTTAATAGCGTTTGGTTATCTTTTTTAATAGTTTTTTAATATTATTATAATATTAAATAATTATATTTCAGAATTCTTTTAGTTTTGTTCTTTCTGTTTAAAGCTTTTTTAATCTTTAAAATACAATTAGCGTTTTTTTTTTGACGTTAATATTTTCATTAAAGTAATTGAATTCTGAATTAATATTATATATTATTCTAGCTAAGCTTATATTAATTCTTTGTATAAATATATTGTATTATATATAAATTCTACAAAAACCAAAAATAACGCTTTATTTTTTTGATGCTAGTTTGTATAATATATTAAATAATATTTCAAATTCTGGTTTTTATTTATCAATTTGATTATTAATCTATAAATAGAATACTATAATTAATCTATATCTTATTTTGAAATAAAACATTAAGTTTGATTTAAAAATAGCTTATAAAAATAGGTTTTTGTAAAATAGATAACAATTAAATAACGCTATAAAAACTGTATTTTTTAGTTATTGTTTTTTTAATATTTAATATAACTTTTTATATAATTTTTAATATCCTTTAATATATTAAATCAAAAGTATTTAAATTTTTCAATTATCTTTTAGTTGCTTTAATAATCTTTTATTAAGTTATTATATTACATTTTTTAATATCTTCATTTTTATAATTAGATTTATTAGAATATATACATTTTTATAATAAATTAATAATCGATTTGTATTGATTATATAAAAATTAACAATTCCAATTAAATAAAAGCGGAATCTTAAATATTCTTTTATTTTAAATAAACTTATCATTTTCTTAAAGTTTTAATAAAGCATTTTTTATAGGTTTTGTAATTTTGTTTAAAAGCCATTTCATTTTTTGTTAATACAAATAATTACTTAATATAATATCATCTATTTACAATCAAATTCAATCTATAGTTTAATTTAACTATACAAAAAATAAACTATACTTTTTTCTTTAAATAAAAGCTTAAAATGTATTTAAAAAAAAATAATTTTGTTTATATAACAATAATATATTAAAACTATTAATATAGCATTTTTTATTTTTATTTTACAATATAAATAATATCTTGTTTAATCTAATAATATTATTAATATAATTCAAATAATATAAAAAATCATTTTGTAGAGTTTACCTTATCTACTCTTTATTTTATTTAAAAGTTATAAATTGCTAAAGTTTTAGTTTATTTTATTTATTCTTTATTAAATTTCTTTTATTATAAAATATTATAAAAAGTTATAATTGATTATTATTGTTATTATATATTGATTATTTAATTATATAATGCTATTAGTGAATAAACGTTTTTTTAAACAAAAAACTATTAAATGCTATTTTCATATAAATCTTTTTTTATTAATACTATTTGTAAATAATTATAATATTATATAAAAAGTTTAAATAGTTTATTTATGTTTTTTAACCAAATAGTTTGGGCGATTAGATTATTTCTATTAATAGATTGTTGTATTGATTTGTAGATACATTTTGTAATAGATAGTGTCACGAATGGACTACAAACGGATGCCGATGCTAATAGAACGGATATATGCGGACTCCGTATGTGCCCTGACTGAAAGGATATGGATATGTACGATCTCTGTATATACCTAATTATATATATATAGCTATATATATATATAGCTATATATATAGGTAAATTTTAAGGATATTTTTAACCCTGTTTATTCAGCTTTTTTACAGCATAAGCATTACATTATCTATAACTCACCTAAATTCGACTTGGCCAAATAGTAGCCGTCCAAATAATACCTACTCCTTATAATATTTTCTTAAGAACGAATTATTAAATATAAAATTATTATTTATAGGAAAAAAAATTGATTTTAAATATAGTTTTGATAAAGATACCCTTTCCCTTAATTTATATAAAAGTACTCTAAGTATTTTTTATATATAATACAACAAATACCCGTTTTTTTCCGCTTCTACAAAAATATATTATTTTCTAATAATAAAATTTTTATTAGTACCTTTTACTACAAAAATATAATCTATAAAAGAAATAGAAAATATTATAGTATACTAATTGCAAAATATAAAAGAAAAAAAGATATATTTTAATATATATTCTGAATTTAATCAATCTAAGTCTTTAATAACTTCTTTTGTATATAAATAGAAATTAATATATTAATATATTCAAATTAATAATGATATACTATACACTTTTTTATAATAATTATAAGAAAAAAACGAAAGATTTTGATAATAAATTTTATTAAATATCTTTTTAAATATTCCTTCTTTTAAATTTTATAGAATATTTATATAGATATCCAAATTTATAAGTAATTTTAAGATATACTCTTTTATTAAAATGAATATTTACTTTGATCAAAATCGTTACAAAAAATCTAAAAAAAAAAAAAAGTTTAAGCGTAACCTACATTTCAATACTACTCTTCTACTACTAAACTCTAAATCTTTAAAATCGAATAGTTTTAATAATAATAGCCGAAATGATTATTTCGTTTATAAACAAAACAATCCCCGTTTTATTTTTATTTTATACAATTTTACTCCGAACTCGGAATTCATTTATTTAATTAAACTTATCAATTTAATTAATAAACTGAATAATGATATCGAATCCAAAACTAGTTTATAAAAAGTTATAGTTATAGATCGTTTAGAATTTTATACTAATATATTTATTATTGAAATATAACGCCAAGTTTATATAATGAATTAAACAAAATTTAAGGTTTTTGAATACTTTTAAGCCTTATATATACAAGTTCCTTATTTAATTAATTAATAATTAATAGATTAATTGATTAATATATATTATAACTTTATAGAAATGGATTATACAAAATTCCAATATAACTATTGGATAATATCCAATTCAAATATTCGTAGTAACTTCCTAAAATGATATTGCAAATTCCGCTTTTTCGCTATTTAAGCCGAAATTATTAATAAACAAATATTTATACAAAATTTTAATTGTAAGATATCCGATTTTCTTATTAAAGCTATTATATTTCATTAAACAGATTGCTATATTATTAATAATTTAATTATTAAATTAATATAAATGAATAAAATTGAAATTATATTACAAAAAAGGAATTATTATTATATTAATTACAATATAATCTTTTATATTAAAAAATTATTTAATTTAACAATATATATTAATAAGAATGTTACAAATAATCCTGGATCTTTATTAAAACCTAATTATTTATTATATATAATCTTATTCGAATATTTAGGCATTTTCAAATCTAATTTTATCCTAAACCGATTTTTAAGTAGCCTTTGATTTAATACAAATTCTTTATATAAAGCCTTAAAGATTTCTGTTTTAAAAGTATTGGTTATTAATATTAATAAAATAAAACAAATAATCACATTAAATAATAATTAAGAAAAAAAACTTATAAGATAAATCGAGAATATAGACCAAAAAGCTTATATTAAAGCGGTTAATGTTGTTTAGCAAACAGAAGATTTATATTTAAATAAAAAATGCTTAAGTAAAAACTTTTTTCTAAGTATTATCCAAAATATAAGATTTTTTAACCTAACCAAATTAATGGATAATTAAGTATTTACTTTATCTTATTCATTATTGAAAAACGGATATTCGATAAGATTAAATATATTTATAAACTTTAAAACTAATAAATTTATTTTCATTAATATTACTTTTTTTATTTTATTATTTCTTATATTTAAACTTTGCTATTATACATTTGATATTTCTATCAAAATGAAAGGATATAACAATGTATATAAACGTATTATTATTTATTATACTTTTTTTAATCTTTTAATTAATAATTAAAAATAATTATTTGTTTTTTTCTTTATTATAGAATTAAAATCCTATAATATTATACTTAAAAGATTATGATTAACGAAAACCTGTTTAAAAATTAATTATTATAACCGAAAACTAGATTAACTATACAAATATTTATATATTATATTTTTATTAAACAATTTTGTATTAATACTTTAGGATTTCAAAAAAAGAAAAATAAACAGATTCGTATAGAAAAACACCAAATCGATATAATAAACAATTAAACTTTTTTTGAAAGAAAAGAAATCTTTACATTAAAAAACAAAAATTATAACAATTTATACTATTAAACCCAAACTTATTGAATTAGAAAAGCTTATATTTTTTTTATTTGAATTTAAAGATTAAACTATTGTATACTGTATTTTACAAGTTTATAAAACGTTACCTTAATATATCTTTAATATTATTAATATATATTCAATTATATTTATACAATTTTAATTTATTTGCAAAAAAAATAGAAACTATAAAATGTTCATTTTCATTTATTTAAAACTAAATGAGTTTATTAATATTTAATAATGAATATATTTATTAAAAAATTATATATTGATAATTATAAGCAACTTCAAATTATTTAATATCCATACTATTTTAAACTATGTTTTTATAGAAACTAATGCAGAACCTTTAATTACTGTTTAATACTAAAAATATCATTACGTTTTTTTAAAAACCGAATCCAATATCTTACCTTCATCTTGCTTATATAACCATAAAATTATATTTAAAAATAATAAAGAAAAAGCATTTAAATATAATTCATTATATAAAATATCCTTTAAATAATTTAAAATTATTAAAGAATATCTAATCGAAAACTTTAGTAAAGGATTTATAAAATTCAGTTAAACTCTTTTTATTGTTTTAATGTTATTTATCCAAAAATTTAATAAAAGCTTAAGATTTTATATCAATTTCTATTTAATAAACTTTTTTATATATAAGAATTAATACTCTTTACTATTAATTAATGAAATATTTATACAATTAATAAAAATGAAAATCTATATAAAATTCAATATTTGATAGGCTTTTTTACTAGATAAAAATAGATTTTGTATTGGAAAAGTATATCATCTTTCATATTCAATATAATTTTTATAAATGCAAAATTCTTTTTTTCGGATTAATAAACAAATTAGTTATTTACTAATAATATATAAACAATATATTATTTAATTATTTAAATGTATTTTATATTGTTTACTTTAATAATATTCTTATTTATTCAAAAAATAAAGAAGAATACAAAGCTTTTATTAAATTAATATTTATTAGATTTAAATTTATCAAATTATAAACGGATTTCAAAAAATGCGAGTTTAATATTAAATAAACAAAATACTTAAAATTCATTATTTTTATCAATAATATTAAGGTTAATGCTAAAAAATAGAAACAATCGAAAACTGGATCTATTCGTTTATTATTAAAAAAATACAATCGTTTTTAGGCTTTTATAACTTCTATTATTGTTTTATTAAAAACTACAGAATTATTATTAAATCATTAATTAAACTTATAAAATCAAACGTAATATTCCATTTTGTTGAAAGTAGTGGCACGTGCGCTAAGCTACTATGCATATATCACTTTCACTTCGTAATTAGATTTTAGTCTAATAATAATTAATCTATATAGTTAATAATACATGTATTCCACTGGCCTGCTTCTTTATATTGAACACATTTTGATAATATATACTGTAATGTTTTTAATATTCTAAAATCAAAACTAATCTCCACTTCATTTCTATAACATTACAATTATAACCTTTCTTGTATATTGAAAATGGATATATTAGATAGCATAATTGCTAATATATTATTATAAAAAATATAATAATAAATGATTACCCGTAGTATATTTCTTCAAAATAATGATAGTTATTAAAACTAAACTATAAAGTTTATAAACAAAAAATGTTATTAATCATTCATTTATTAGATTATTGGAAATCTGAATTTATAAGATTTTTGTACCAGATTTGTATTTATATTAATTATAAAGTATTTAAATATTTTATCATTATTAAAGCTTTGGATATCCGATAAATTAAATAGACCAAAGTTCTAATTAATTATAACTTTATTATTATATATTGTTTTAAAAAAAAAAACAACTTTTTTATTAATGCGTTTATTTACTATATTAATAAATTTAATTTTTAGAATAAAATAAAAAAGCGAAATCAATTTTAATAGTTTATTAAAGATAATTAAATAGATATCGAAATTATATATAAATTTTTTATAAAATAATTCAAAAAGTATTATTAACTTAAATATATCTATTATTACTCTGCATTTCAATATTGTTAATAAAATATTCGAAATTAACAAAATCTTCGAAAATTTAAAATATTTAAGAATAAAAGTTAAAAGAACTTATAAATATTTAATAATAAAAAAAGATTTACTATTATATAATAGCAAATTATTAATATTAAATATAAATAACTTTTATATATATTTTTATATAAAAAGTATATAATACTCTTTTAATTACCTATTCTAGAATTAGCAAAATTTATATATTATTTTTAAAGCAATATTATTATTAATAAAATATACAAAATATTATAGTTTAATATATTCGAAATTGTTTATATATATAAACGCAATTCCGTTCCCTGTAATTGAACTTCCGGTTTTCTTTATTCGTTCCTTATTCCACAAAAAAACATAAATAAAAATTATTATAAATTATTGTTTTTTTAATAAAAACAAATATAATTATAATTATAATAATATATTTATTTATTATTAATTGGTTAATTAAGTAAATAATAATTATTCTGTATTATAAAAAGATTAATGCCCGATAATAGATTAAATTATATCTCTCTATTATATATATTAGTATTATAAAGCTCTAAAAGTGATCGTTTCTAATTAAAACCTTCAATTTTTATCAAAATTCTAAAAAGAATTTAATTATATATTTGAAATTGAATATTAAACTTTTTATCGTACATATCCGCAAACAAATAATTAATTAGAAATCTATAATTAATACCTTTAATAACGATTACAATTATTTATTAATTATTATCAAAATAATTAATCAAAGTTCCTTTTTATAATGAATTATATTCAATTTATTCTTCTATACAATTCTCTAAAAAGCTTAACTTTATACAAAATATTATATAATTATCCTCCTCGAAATGTATAAAATTAAAAAATTAAAAATTTTAAAAGTATTTAATAATTTGAATATATAAAACGTTTACACTTTTATTGTTTATAATAAAATAACTGTTTGTTTATATTTAAAAAATATATATTATATACTTAAAAAAAGATAGTAAAATAGATTAATATTCATTAATATTTAATAAATTTCGATATTAAAAAAATTATATATAGATTAAATACAAAATAACTTTTTTTTTTTCAATTTTTTAAAAACTTTAATTTTTTAATCTAAAACCTTTTCAAGATTATAAATCAAATTAATAATTTCTTTAGATTAGAACTTCTAAATACTATAAAAATTTACTTTGTTTTTGTTGGATAAGCTTTGTAAAGTTTACAAAAATCCGTTTTTAGAACAAACTTTTAAATCTTTATTATTAATTAATATCACTAATAATTTTAAATGAAAAAATGGAAAAGGTTTTAATAATATAGAAAAATACAAAAGAATTTATAATATAGAATTTTATAATTTAATAATGATTTGGATCTTTTTTAGTATCCAATATCCAATCTAAAAATTGCTTTTTATCAATTCTACAATTTCCATTCTATTAATCTAACTTAATTTAGTCTATTTGTTATATTACCGGAATGGATTTGCCTATATAAAAAGAGTAAAAATAACTATAATTACATTAATTATAATATGCTAATATTTATATAAAACCGCTTATACTTCTTTTTTTAAAAATTAATAATATTATATTCAATTAAATATATTAATATTATAAAAAGAACTATATATTTATATATAAAAAATTATTCTTTATTTCAAAGCAAAGAGACAATGCAATTCTAAAAAATATTGTTTACTAATGGATTTTGATTAGATAATAAATATAACTAGAATGAATATAAGTATTCAAACGAATTATTAAAAGTTTATATATATATGTATTTACTTTATTAGCTTCTCCCTTTGTAAAGTTTTTAAATAGATCTGTCGGGAAATGGATCATGTGACTTTTGGGCTGCTGTACGAATAATACATCTAACCGTATTAGGCGTATTATGTTACGGGAGCTGCCTCTAGGGTCACGTGGAAGTGTTTAGAGATCTTTTCGAAGTGGTTTAGACTAGACTTTAAGTAGGAATTCAATAAGATTGTAACTAATTGCAATTTTTATAAACTATAATAATGAAATTAATGATTATTGTTTTAAATACAAAACTTTATATATAAGGAAACTCATTTCTTTTATATAAACCCTTATACTTTATTATCCTATCGATCCCATTTACCAGAAATAGTAAAAGTAATGGAATCCTACTGATTCTATTAATAATAATCAATAGGATTTTGATGGAACGGCCCTTTATATAATACTGGTTCCTGTATCTTTCTATATTCTAATTTATCTTTTATTCTGGGGCTAATTCTTTAGAATATTATTAATATAACTTTGCGAAAAGTTTGCAAAGTTATATTCGATATTTTTTAGAACCTATTATTCTAGGAATTGTATCCTACATTTTTAGAATATTCTATAATTAATACTATATATATACTTAAGGCTTTTTTTGGATACTTAATATCCTCTAGTATACTGTAGCTAAATCATTAAGGTCTATAATACCATTATAATCTATATATTAGTGATTTTATAGTCTGTTACTAATCCGTTGTAATATTATTCCCTTTTTAATCTAGTACTTGTTTCAAACGTTTATATTAATACATTTTTCCATTTAATTATTTTATTTATAATATTTGTAATGTCCATTATTCGTATTTCCAAATCTATACTAATCACCAAAATATTTATTTTCGTTTTAAAGAAAAAGGTGTTGTTATATTTTACAAGTGTAGTCAATATTTGGAGAAGAATTTTAAATATTAAATTCTTCCAAATGTTATACATTATAATGAATATATAAAAAGCATGGATAATAATCGTTATAATGTATACAGCTATTTTACTGATAACTGATTTTGTATCAATTCCAAAAAAAACTATTTTCGTTACAAAAAGAAGGAGGCTATAACTAAGATTCTTTAATTTTGTTGTTAACAGCAAGTTTTGCAAAAGAAAACTAAAAAAATGCTTTAGTATAACCTTTACACAATTGAAGCTTTTAAGAAATTTAAAGTTAAGGAATAGTAGTTAAAGAATAAGCATATTAAAAAAAAGAAGGAGCAAGCTTCTAATTTTTCTATTATTATTAGCAATAAATCCTTTATTTTTAATTCTTTATTGTTTTTATTATCTAATACTAAAATTAAGACTTTATTAATAAATATAAATACTTCAGATGGAATATCTATAACTTTTTAGGGTAACTGAAATCTTCTTTAAATTCCCATATATTTTCTAAATATAAGTAGTTTAATTATTTGATCAAATATTTAACCTTGTTTCTAACATATTTATAGTTTAGTATTGTTTCAATATCATATATAACGTTTAGGTTGATTGATTCAATTTCTATAAATAGCGCATTTAGCATTTTTTGGTGTACTGATTTTAAATAAGAATATATAGAATACTGAATGAATATTTATTATATTTAATAATTTTAATTGATAATTAATTATTCCTATTATCTTATTAATCTTAAATAATCCTAATTTTTTTATAATCAAGTTTATTACTTAATCTTTTGGTTTCAATATTTCGTTATAGCAAATAAATTTTATCCCCTCTTTAAATATAAATTCTATATTACATTTTGTATTATAATATACTACTATTCTAGAAGATATAAATCTTAAAATTAAAAGTCAGTTGCTTTTGAAGATCTTTTAATTATTCAATTTGTATTATTGCTAATTCAGTATTAACTTTTTGTAATATTAGAATTTTATACGTTTTATAAATTAAATCCAAAATTAGTTTATGCTAAAATGATTTTTATGGTTTCCGTTTCCAATATATTATATTACGAATTGTATCATAGATAATAGCTTTATTTAATTGTTTTATTAATAATTTATATAATATTTAAGATATATTTTCATTATTTTAATTAATCCTTTTTGTTTAACTATTTGTTTATAAATAAAAAAAATATTAATAGCTTTTTTTTAATATTTATAAATGTTAATAAAGTAATCCAGAATTTCGAGGTAAAGAACTTGTTTTGATCCAAGATTATTTTATCTAATACTCTGTGTATATTTATTATAATCCTTAGGAATATATATACTAATTATTCAATATTCCATATTTCCTTGAAATAATATTATATATAGCAAATTTCGTTAATTTATCTACTATATTAAATATTGTGTTATATTCAATTCCTATAATAGAATCCTTTGAAAATAATAATTTGATTACAAAATCTTATATAATGGATTTTTATAACTAAAAAGGTATATTTGGGATCTGGAACTAATTATACAAAGCATATTATAATGATTTGTTTTATATATTAAATATTACAATTTTCAATAATTTCTTTAATTATTATTTTCATTTGTAAAAAATAATTGATTTTCTAATATTTTTATAAATGTCCTTACAATTCCTTAATGTTTATATACTGGTAATCCATATTGTTTTATTACAAAATTTTTTGGTTATTTGATTTGGAATATATACTTTTCTATAAAAATATATTAATATCATTTTTTATAATAAATTCCTAATTCTATTATTTTGCATATATATATAGCAATAACATCCTTATTATAATGTAATTAAATTCTGTTTCCTGAAATAGTTGTTTTTCAACAAATATATTACTGTAAAGCTATAATGCATTATAAATTAATAATTCGCTGTTTTTTTTAAATATAATATATAACTTGTATATTTTGTTTTTTTAATATTCTGGTTTTCGGTTAAAAATGTTGGTTTTAGCGTTTTTTTAATTCTTTAATATATAAAATTCTGAAATTGTAGTTGGTTATAATCTTTGACTATTTGATTTATCGTTTGTTTAACTGCTTTATTGTGGTAAAGTAAACCAAATTCTTATAATCTATATACATCTATATTATATATTTTGATCCTTTCAAATATATTCGCCATTCTCTAAATGCATCGATTATTACCAAATAATTCTTTATTATATATTTTGTAATTTAAATTAATTAATAATAGTTTCCGGAAGTAGAATGCAATTGGTTGGTATTTTCCATTTTGGCTTGATTGATTTAGAACTGCTTTTATAACAAAATCCGAGGAGTTCGTTTTTATTATAATTTCTTTTTCTGGGTTAAAAGTTAATAATATTGGTTTTTCTACCATTATTTATTTGAATGTATTAATGATTTCTATGCTTTGACAATCCATTTAAAGTTTCCTTAATCTTTTTTAGTTAATATAATTAAAAATATAATAATCCTTGAATAACCTTTAATAAATCTTTTATAAAAGTTAACAAAACTTTAGAAAGGATTATACTTCCTTGATTATAATTGGCTACTTTTATTCGAGTATTGCCTTAATTTTGTTTTTGTTTATTTTAAACTTTTGACTTGATATGGTGAATTCCAAGAATTCTGTTTTTGTAATATAGAATTTGTATTTGTTTGGTTTATATAGCAAATCTGCTTTGGATAAGCTTTTAAGGATATTATTAATATCCTTAATATATTAAACCTTATTGTTTAAATATATTAGAATATTGTTTAAATAGTATATATAACAAGTATTTAAATATGTAATAATATATTTGTTATAGCTTTATAAAGTAGTTGGTACGTTGGTTAGCCTGAATGTATAACTTGATATTTGTATGCCTATATCTGTTTTAAAAGCATTTTCTATTTTTTCGTTTCCTTTATTTTGATCAAATAAAACATTATATAGGTCCATCTTAATAAATATTATAGCTCTATTAATTAATCATTTAATTCTATAATTAATGAAATGGATATTAATCCTTTTTAATAAAATGTATTAAAGCTTTTATAATCTATAACTAATTTCTTGTCCATTTCTTGGGTATCATATAATGGATTAACCATTTGGAATATGGATTCCCTATCATCCCTTAACTAAATTGTATTAATATATTTTTAAATCTTTTTAATTTATCAATTAATATTAAATAAATTGGAATATATTAAACATTTTGCCTTCCTCCAATATTATTTTATAATCCTATAATTTGTATTCCAGTAAAACTTTATAAATCCCTGATTCTCTTTAAAACATATTTATATTTCTTATACTATTCTGATATTATAAACCTTTCTTTACTTCGATTGCAATTTTGTACTATATTATGATTTTTGCATATAAAGAAGATATATAACCTTTGCTTTAATAAAAAACCTGAAAAAATGTTCTATATCGCCAATGTTATTTATATTCAATTCCCTTTAATATATATTACATTTCGCAAATACCTTTAGTATATTTCTATAATCGCTTATACTAATCAAATATTATAATTCCTTATATCTTATTTTTCGAATTATATGTTTTTAATTATAATATTTTAAAATAATTTATTATTAATCCAAGTATAATATCAAGCTATATAATCTTTGTATATGGATTATATCATTTATACTGAAATTATCTCCTGCGAAATCTTCTATTAAACCCTATTAGCTATCCGTTAACTAATTGATTGATAGGGGTATTGTTTTGTTAAAATAATATTTTCAAGTACTTTACAACTTTTAATGTAATAAAATTTTTTAGCCCCTAAATTATTATAATTAATTATATATATCCATTTATTTGAATTTTTATAATATATCTATTTCTACTTATCCCATAATATTTAAACTATTGGGTAATTTTGCGAATTTCTTATAAAGTTAATTGGGAATAAAATTTTATATTATATTATTTTTAATAATTCTTTATCTTTTTTTTTTTAAGAATTAATTTGATTGTTTTTTTATTTAATCAATAAATTCTATAGAATTTTATAATAAATTATTCAGTTTATTGTAATATAATCTGTTCTGTTTCATTCTAATAATTTTTTTCTATTATTAAAAAATATTAAAGTTAATAAAACTTTTATTTTATATATTTATTATATTTATACCTTTTTAATTTCGTAAAATTCCTTTAATAATTATTGAAATTCTTTAATAATAAAATTTTAATATTTTCAGATTAATTAAATTTTCTAAAATAGTAAAAATAGCATTAAATTAGTTTTGCAAATTTAAGTTAAAATTGCCCCTTTTTTCTTTATCTTTTTATTTTTAACAATCTATTATTAATACCCTACTTTTCTATATTTAAAGTATAAGTTATTTTTTATCTTTATTTTTTTTTTAAATTATTGTTCTATTTATATAATATAATACGTTTAGTTTTATAAAATCTCTATATTTTTATAAATTATAATATAATTTATTTTATTTTGTGGTAAACTTTATTTCGATTTTTTTGGGTTTTATATAATCTCTAGTTTATCGATATCTATAAAAAACAATTATTTGATTTATAAAATCTTGAATTAAATCGTTAGATTTGTACTTTTAAAATCTTTCTAATTCTAATTAACTCTTTTGATTCCTTATAATAATGATTTATAATAACATATTCGTTTTAATTAATTTCTTAGTATATTTTTCAAAATTCTGTAGTATATTAATATTGATTCTATTTACTTAAATTAAAATCTTATTTCCGCTATTTT